>JAANYP010002239.1:0-37329 GCA_020465985.1 Centrapalus pauciflorus | reverse complement strand
TGCTATAATTGTCTTTTAGTCATATTTTTATTCATTTTAGTCCGTTTCGTCATTTTCAATCTTTAATTTGTCATTTAGCTGAATTTTAATTATCAACTTTATTTCAGCTAATTTTGGGGCAACTTTTCATAATTAATTATAACTTAATATAATTAACTATTTAAGATTCATGTTTTCGGTTAATTACTAATATTTGGATAAAATTGCTTTATTATCCAAAGTCTGATGCTGTAATTTATATTTAATAAATTACGGGCTGTTACAATCTTCCCCCGTTAAATTGATTCCGTCCTCGGAATCGACTAAGACAGGAATAACTTCGGATACTTTTGCTTAATCTCGTCTTCTCGTTCCCAAGTATGCGCAGATCCCTTATGGTATTTCCATTGAACTAACACCATTGGAATTTCCTTGTTGCGCAATTTCGAAACCTTATGGTCGATTATACGCTCGGGCTCTTCTTCGTATCGCAACTGCTCGTCAATTTGCACTTCTTTCCAAGGAATCGCAGCTTCAGCGTCAACTAAACACTTGCGAAGATTACTAACGTGAAATACATCATGAATCCCAGACATTTCGGCAGGCATCTTCAATCTGTAGGCTTGCAGTCCCACACGCTCGAGAATTTCAAAAGGACCAACAAATCGAGGACTCAACTTCCCCCGTTTGCCGAACCTTACTATTCCTTTTCTTGGCGAGACCTTCAGCAACACTTTATCCCCAACTTCAAACGCAATTGGTTTCCGTCTTCTATCATGATACTTCTTTTGTCTGTTTTGAGAGGTCTGAATCCGCTGTCGAATCAACTGTAGTTGGTCGTGTGCTTCCTGCAAAATCGCTGGTCCAGAGATCGGGCGTTCACCTGTTTCCCTACAACAGGTTGGAGTTCGGCATCGACGTCCGTACAAAAGCTGATAGGGAGGCATACCAATAGTCGAGTGATAACTATTGTTATAAGCAAACTCCACAAACGGCAGGTGAGTATCCCAACTTCCACCGAGATCAATCACACAGGCACGTAACATATCTTCTAAGGTCAAAATCGTTCTCTCACTTTGCCCGTCAGTTTCTGGATGATAAGCGGTGCTCATCTTAAGTTCAGTTCCTAGTCCATTCTGAAAAGCCTTCCAAAAACGAGAAGTAAATCTGCTGTCACGGTCCGATACTATAGACAATGGCACACCATGTCTAGTCACGATTTCCTTTACGTACAATTCAGCTAACTTTTCGAGGCGTTCATCTTCACGTATGGGTAAGAAATGGGCTGACTTAGTAAGTCGATCCACTAATACCCATATAGAGTCATGATTCCGCTTAGTCCTGGGCAGCTTCGTCACAAAGTCCATGGTTATGTGGTCCCACTTCCATTCCGGGATTGGCAATGGTTGTAGTTCCCCATACGGCTTCTGATGTTCCGATTTGACTTGTAAACAAGTCATGCAATTTTCCACATATCGTCCCACGTCCTTCTTCATTCCAGGCCACCAATATTCCGTCCTCAAGTCTTGATACATTTTAGTAGAACCAGGGTGTATCGAAAATTTCGACATATGAGCTTCCGACAGAATTTGATCACGAATACCTCCTAGTCTGGGAACCCATATTCTATCCATGAACCGTCTAAGACCACAATTATCAAGGGTCAGCTGGGTCACATATGTAACCATACGTTCAGATTTCAAGTTCTCATCCCGAATGGCTTCGGTTTGAGCGGCAATAATCGACTCAGGCAAGGCAGACTCCAAAACAACAGAAGTCAAAGCATAACATTGGGTATAATGGTCTTGTCCGGTTTTGCGGCTTAAGGCATCTGCTACTATGTTTGCTTTACCTGGATGGTAAAGGATCTCACAGTCATAGTCTTTAATCAATTCCATAGATCGCCTTTGTCGCATATTCAGCTCTTTTTGGTCAAATATATACTTCAGACTCTTGTGATCCGTATATAATTTACACCTGGTCCCGTACAGATAATGCCGCCAAATCTTCAATGCAAAGGTTACGGCTGCAAGCTCCAAGTCATGCGTCGGGTAATTCTTTTCATACGTCTTTAGCTGCCTTGATGCGTAGGCAATTACCTTATCCCTTTGCATCAACACACAGCCTAATCCCATCTTAGAAGCATCACTATAAACTATAAAATCATCATTACCCTCGGGTAAAGCCAAAATCGGTGCTTCAATTAGCTTACGCTTCAGAGTCTCAAAGGCTCGATCTTGGGATTCATTCCATTCAAACTTAACCTCCTTCTTCGTCAGACTGGTTAAAGGCACCGCAATCTTGGAGAAATCACAGATAAATCTTCGGTAATAGCCCGCTAAACCCAAGAAACTTCGAACTTCAGATACGTTTTTCGGCGCTTCCCACTTCTGAACCGCATCAACCTTTGATGGATCCACGGCTATTCCCTTACTCGAGACAATATGTCCTAAAAATTGTACCTGGTGTAACCAGAATTCACATTTGGAGAATTTTGCGTAGAGTCGCTCCTTTCGTAACAAGTCTAGCAATTCTCGCAAATGCATCGCATGGTCAGATTCAGACTTAGAGTAAATCAAGATGTCATCAATGAAGACTATCACTGATTTATCCAGCATTGGTCTACATACCCTATTCATGAGGTCCATAAATGCGGCCGGGGCATTTGTGAGACCGAACGGCATTACTAGGAATTCAAAATGGCCATATCGAGTACGAAATGCAGTCTTCGGTACGTCAGACTCAAATACTTTGAGTTGATGATATCCAGATTGGAGATCAATCTTTGAGAAGTAGCTAGCCCCTTGCAGTTGATCAAACAAGTCGTCAATTCTTGGCAGAGGGTATCGGTTCTTGATAGTTACTTTATTTAGCTCCCGATAATCTATACACATGCGAAAGGTACCATCCTTCTTCTTAACAAAAAGAACCAGAGCACCCCAAGGAGAAGTACTCGGACGAATAAACCCTTTTTCCAATAATTCCTGCAACTGACTCATCATTTCCTTCATTTCATTCGGAGCAAGACGGTAAGGGGCTTTCGCGATAGGAGCAGCACCCGGTACAAGGTCAATGTGGAATTCGATTTGGCGATCTGGTGGCAATCCAGAGATGTCATCCGGGAATACATCAGGGAAATCTCGAACTACAGGTACATCAGACACGGTATTTTTTAACTTCTTTAGCATCTACGGCATATGCTAAATAGGCGGCACAACCTTTGGTTAGGCACTTTCGGGCTTTCATTACAGAAATGAGACGTAAATCTCGAGTCTTTCTATCGCCATAAACATAACGTTCACTTCCTTCGGGGGTTCTAATTCTAATTATCCTTTTAGCACAAAGGATTTCAGCATTGTTCGTCATGAGCCAGTCCATTCCTATAATAACATCGAATTCTCTAATCCACATCGGTATCAGGTCAACGTCCGAGGAGAGATCATCAATCACTAGCTTACAGGAACGAAAGACTCTATTCACAGTCACAAAATTCGAGCTAGCAGTTTCTATGTCTAAGGGTGCAGGTAACATTACAGGGGCAAAATCAAACTGTTTAGCAAACTTTTCAGACACATATGACAGATTAGAACCAGAGTCAAATAAGATTAAGGCAGGCATAGAGTTAACAAGAAATGTACCCATGACGACATCAGCAGTCTCTTTTGCCTCTTCGGCTGTCATCTGGAAAGATCTTGGTTGATTCCTCGGGGCAGAAGAACCTTTGACTGATTGCTGAGGTGAAGATGCAGGCGGAGGAACAAATCAGGGCCGGGTACAGTCTTTAGCATGGTGCCCCAACGTAATGCAGTTTCGGCAAGCCTCACTGCGCTTGGGACATTCCGATCGGTCGTGACCATTCTGCCTACAGCAATAGCACTTAACGAATGCAGGATCGCACTTTCCTTCATGAATCTGCTTGCAGCGAGGACAAGCAGACCTTGGTGTAGAGGTCACAGCATAAGATTTAGCCTTCTTGGAAGACTGCTTATCTCCCTTCTTCGAACTTTCATTCTTCTTTTCAGCTTTCTCAGATTTTTCCTTCTTACTAGATTTAGCAATAAAAGGACATGCTCGCTCAGGATAGATTTCAAGTTCACCTACCCTAGCAATTTCAACCGATTCGATATAACTTCTCGGTCTACTGGACTTCACAAACTTCCGGATTTCTCGATCCAGACCATCCACAAACAAATCCCTTCTCCTTTCATCAGTGTCCACAGGATGATCAGATAACAGCGAGAGCCTGGTAAATTCCAGCTCATAGTCTGTTACAGATCTTGTACCTTGCTGAAACGATAGCAGGGTTTTCTCCATCTGGCGCTTAACATCCTGAGGGCAGAATTTCTCCTTCAGATGAATCTTGAATTGATCCCAAGTAATGGATTTCTCCATTGCTTCAGACATGGGATTCGTAATTGACTTCCACCAACGGCCAGCTCCATCTTCCAACATTCCCGTTGCAAACGTGACTTTGTCTTTTTCACCACACTTGGAGAGTTTGAACGCTTTCTCCATATTCGCAACCCAGTTCATAGCTTTAACAGGATCCGATGACCCCGCAAACGTACGAGCCCCACATTTCTTAAAGTCTACGAACGTACACTCTCGTCCCACCTTAACGTGATGGTCAGAGGAATCAGTCTCACTGTCATCAGAGGGCTCATGTCTTTGTTTCCTCTTCCGATCCTTCTTGGGCTTCGCCAACATCTCTTCCCTATATTTTAATTCTAACTCTTGTAACTTAAGTTCTCGCAACCTAAGTTCTTCTTCACGGCGTCTAAATTCAACTTCACGCTGGTTCTCCTCATCAGTCTGCATCACTGCTTTACCCTTAGTCAGCAAGTCCTTAATTTCCTTAAATCGGTCTTCAACCGCCATATCAGTCTGCAGTCGGTTCCTATCCATCATAAGCTGCATCTGCCTACGATTTTCCTCATTCAACCTATGAACGAGATCAATCAATTGAGCCTGCTGGGGAGGCACAGGCGTAGCAGTACTGCTTGAGTCATTAGCAGTATTTTCAGGGTCAGTGCCTAAGTCCTCTACATGAACAGATTCTTTGTGTTGATCAGCTGCAGTATCAGCAGCTTTACCAACAGTCGAGGTATCAGCAACATTTGGATTCTTATCAGCCATTGGCTGAAAATATAAAGGAAATAACTATTATTTCCTGATTCAAATAAGCACGATTCGAGTCATAATTCCTACGTCAGATAATCACATCTAAGTTCATAGATATGAAGGCAGTCAGTCAGGCTGGCACAAAGTCAAGTCAAAGTCAAGTCAGTATCAAGCAGTCAATCCCTCCCCCATCCTATCAGTCATCATTTGCCTATCTTAGGTCAAGTTGTGTGGGTAGTCCTTTACTAATTAAGTTACCCTAGGCCTCGGTGACTTGTTCGGGAATTCAGTGTCTATTATACGTTCCTAACGTACAATTAAGTAATCAAGGAACAAGCAGCATCAAATGTTTCCATACAAGTCAGTAACAATCACCAGTAAGTACCAAAACATATGCAAGTAAGGAATGCAATCTGTCACTCACAGCGGTCCTGAGCAATGCAAGTAATCAAGAAACATGCAGCAACAGTTGTCCAGTTTCAGCAGTGTGTATCATACGTTCCTAACAAAGAATTAAGTAATCAAGGAACAAGCAGCAACAGATGTTTCCATACAAGTCAGTAATAATCACCAATAAGTACCGAAACATATGCAAGTAAGTAATGCAATCTGTCACTCACAGCGGTTCTGAGCAATGCAAGTAAATAAGGAACATGCAGCAACAGTTGTCCAGTTTTAGCAGTGTCTATCATACGTTCCTAGCATACAATTAAGTAATCAAGGATCAAGCAGCAGCAAATGTTTCCATACAAGTCAGTAACAATCACCAATAAGTACCGAAACATATGCAAGTAAGTAATGCAATCTGTCACTCACAGCGCTCCAGAGCAATGCAAGTGTAACATCCAAGTTACCACAAACAGTACACGTCATAAAATTTCATTTCATTAAGTAATAAATATTACTAATTGTTTGATACCACAGGTCCATCAGCCTGAATACTTAATTACAACAATAAGTTAAAGATCAAATGGTGGTCTAAACTAGTTTATAAATCTTCAATCAGAGTGCGGAAGACTGAACAAGCTACCCGAGACCGCATCATCTTTTCAAAATAGGCGTCAACAAAAAGTCCAAAAGTCTGCTATTCATCAAATGTCCAGATTCACTTAGCCTGGGACGGACTACCTGCTATGGTCTTGCCCTTATCAGCTTTTCCTGAAAAAGAGTTGTCATGACAGAGTAAGCTAACATTGCTTAGTGAGTAAACAGAGTTCCATTAGTTACCACACATATATAACATACTATCAGCTCCTGTCGGCAAGTCACTACGTCAGAGACGGCAAAAAGGTTGGGAGACAATCCTGTTTGTATTCCCCTGTGTAAGGCCGAAGCCCTACGAGAAATGTATGGAAACAAGTCATATAGGAAAGGAATCTGCAGAATTCCCTCCTGTGAATGGAGATCTCACATTCGGTCCTATCGGATAATGCAGTATGCAGCGGCAAGTATATCAACAGTCAAGTAAGCAGTAAGCATGATAAGTATTTACATAAAATGTAAAAGTGAACATGCAATCAAGGCAATTCAAGTGTCTAGCTTCAGTAATGTCAAAAGTACGTTTCTATGATACAATATAGTATTAAAGAAACATGCAGCAACAATCGGAAGTTTCCATACAGTCGATGACATTCACCAATAAGTATCGAAATATATGCAAGTAATTAATGAAATCTGTCACTCACAGTGGTCCGTAGTCAGATAATGCTTAACGAATTAAGCGGTTCAGTTTACTCTGTCAAATCGGCGGTTTCCTGCAGTTCAGTTTCAAGTCTGGCATATTAATGTCAAGTCTGTAACATGATCTATATAACCCTAGTTACAACTCAGGTTATTGTCATTTCTTACTGTCAAGTCTGAGGTAGTTCCTATCGTCCCAAGGTGAGTCTTTTCTTATCAGATTAATACGATCTCTCTAATTACAGATCAGCCTTGAAACGAGGCCTATCATATTACTAGTTAGGTGATACATGACATACAATTTTTAAGGGTTCATACAGAGTCTGTTAATTATTTGTGCATAAAATAGTTATGTATCTGGAACTTGTGAGTTTTATCAATATCAAAGGATACTTTCAATTACAATAGGTTGCTTAAATAACTTAATCTGATTTAGGAATTAATCTTTGGCTAGGAATATAATACAACTCGAATTAAGAGGGACAGATTCGAAGTCCTCTATTCGAATCTTAAGGATTTAGATTCGAATGCCTCATAGATTCGAACCCCTACACAGATTCGAAGGCCAACATTCAGATTCGAAGCAACCAATTTTCGATTCTAGGAATTAGTTTCGAAGCAAAATAGATTCTAAGACAGATAGATTCGAAATAGGGGCACAGATTCGAAAACTCAAAACATACACATAAAGTCGAAGCACATCTCGAGTCTAGGGGGGAACAGATTCGAATTCAATATATTCGAATCTAATCAAGGATTTTCAAATCTGTTCTACATGTTCAACGTTTTTTTCCAGGTTTTAGCTACTATACATGAACATAAATGACGGAAAAATAGATACTAACCTTCGTCCAAGCTATATCCTTCGACTATAGATGATTTCCAAGCAAAAACAAGTCCTAAACGGGAGCAAATCAGCTTCAAATGAAGGGGATATGAGCAAACTCGAATTTGCTCAACAAAACCGAACTAAAAGTCAGAAATAGGGTCGATTTTACCTTAAATCCGGACGAAATCAAACATGCAATGGTAGATTCGTGTAGAGCTCGACGATCTCTAACCGATGGCGTATAAATCACGAGAATCCGACGGTTCGTTTAGGAGAAATTCTAGAGAGAAGGTGAGGGTGTAGAGAGAGAAGGAGAGAGAGTTCAAGCTTCCAAACTCAAGAAATGAGGAGGAGAGCTCTATTTATAGGAAAATAGGAAAAAATCAGATTTTCTACTGAATTTCCGGAATCGACCAACTTTTATTCCCATCAATCTGATTTGCATTTCAGATGCAAATAATAGCAAAGGAGTTCTAGATTTGCTATAATTGTCTTTTAGTCATATTTTTATTCTTTTTAGTCCGTTTCGTCATTTTCAGTCTTTAATTTGTCATTTAGCAGAATTTTAATTATCAACTTTATTTCAGCTAATTTTTGGGGCAACTTTTCATAATTAATTATAACTTAATATAATTAACTATTTAAGATTCATGTTTTCGGTTAGTTACTAATATTTGGATAAAATTGCTTTATTATCCAAAGTCTGATGCTGTAATTTATATTTAATAAATTACGGGCTGTTACAGCAAGTAATCAAGGAACACGCAGTAGCAGTTGTTCAGTTTCAGTAGTATCTATCATACGTTCCTAGCATACAATTAAGTAATCAAGGAACAAGCAGCAGCAGATGTTTCCATATAAGTCAGTAACAATCACCAATAAGTACTGAAACATATGCAAGTAAGTAATGCAATCTGTCGCTCACAGCGGTCCTGAGCAATGCAAGTAATCAAGGAACACGCAACAGCAGTTGTCCAGTTTCAGTGTCTATCATATGTTCCTAGCATACAATTAAGTAATCAAGGAACAACCAGCAGCAGATGTTTCCATACAAGTCTGTAATAATCACCAATAAGTACTGAAACATATGCAAGTAAGTAATGCAATCTGTCACTCACAGCGGTTCTGAGCAATGCAAGTAATCAAGGAACATGCAGCACCAGTTGTCCTGTTTCAGCCGTGTCTATCATACGTTCCTAGCATACAATTAATTAATCAAGGAACTAGCAGCAGCAGATGTTTCCTTACAAGTCAGTATCAATCACCAATAAGTACCGAAACATATGCAAGTAAGTAATGCAATCTGTCCCTCACAGCGGTCCTGAGCAATGCAAGTAATCAAGGAACATGCGGCAGCAGTTGTCCAGTTTCAGCAGTGTCTTTCATACGTTCCTAACATACAATTAAGTAATCAAGGAACAAGCAGCATCAGATGTTTCCATATAAGTCAGTAACAATCACCAGTAAGTACCAAAACATATGCAAGTAAGGAATGCAATCTGTCACTCACAGCGGTCCTGAGCATTACAAGTAATCAAGAAACATGCAGCAACATTTGTCCATATTCAGCAGTGTCTAACGTTGCTAACATACAATTAAGTAATCAAGGAACAAGCAGCAACATACGTTTCCATAAAAGTCAGTAACAATGACCAATAAGTACCGAAACATATGCAAGTAAGTAATGCAATCTGTCGCTCACAGTGGTCCTGAGCAATGCAAGTAATCAAGGAACACGCAGCAGCAGTTGTCCAGTTTCAGCAGTGTCTATACGTTCCTAGCATACAATTAAGTAATCAAGGAACAACCAGCAGCAGATGTTTCCATACAAGTCTGTAACAATCACCAATAAGTACTGAAACATATGCAAGTAAGTAATGCAATCTGTCACTCACAGCGGTTCTGAGCAATGCAAGTAATCAAGGAAAATGCAGCACCAGTTGTCCTGTTTCAGCAGTGTCTATCATACGTTTCTAGCATACAATTAAGTAATCAAGGAACAAGCAGCAGCAGATGTTTCCTTACAATCAATATCAATCACCAATAAGTACCGAAACATATGCAAGTAAGTAATGCTATCTGTCCCTCACAGCGGTCCTGAGCAATGTAAGTAATCAAGGAACATGCGGCAGCAGTTGTCCAGTTTTCAACAGTGTCTGTCATATGTTCATAACATACAATTAAGTAATCAAGGAACAAGCAGCATCAGATGTTTCCATATAAGTCAGTAACAACCACCAGTAAGTACCAAAACATATGCAAGTAAGGAATGCAATCTGTCACTCACAGCGGTCCTGAGCAATACAAGTAATCAAGAAACATGCAGCAACAGTTGTCCAGATTCAGCAGTGTCTAACATTGCTAACATACAATTAAGTAATCAAGGAACAAGCAGCAACATATGTTTCCATACAAGTCAGTAATAATCACCAATGAGTACCGAAACATATGCAAGTAAGTAATGCAATCTGTCACTCACAGCGGTCCTGAGCAATGCGAGTAATCAAGGAACACGCAGCAGCAGTTGTCCAGTTTCAGTTGTATCTATCATACGTTCCTAGCATACAATTAAGTAATCAAGGAACAAGCAGCATCAGATGTTTCCATACAAGACAGTAACAATCACCAGTAAGTAGTAAAACATGAGCAAGCAAGTAATGCAATCTGTCACTCACAGCGATCCTGAGCAATGCAAGTAATCAAGGAACATGCAACAACAGTTGTCCAGTTTCAGCAGTGTCTATCATACGTTCCTAGCATACAATTAAGTAATCAAGGAACAAGCAGCAGCAGATGTTTCCATACAAGTCAGTAACAATCACCAATAAGTACCGAAACATATGCAAGTAAGTAATGCAATCTGTAACTCACAGCGGTCCTGAGCAATGCAAGTAATCAAGGAACACGCAGCAGCAGTTGTCCAGTTTCAGCAGTATCTATCATACGTTCCAAGCATACAATTAATTAATCAAGGAACAAGCAGCATAAGATGTTTCCATACAAGTCAGTAACAACCACCAATAAGTACCGAAACATATGCAAGTAAGTAATGCAATCTGTCACTCACAGCGGTCCAGAGCAATGCAAGTAATCAAGGAACACGCAGGAGCAGTTGTTCAGTTTCAGTAGTATCTATCATACGTTCCTAACATACAATTAAGTAATCAAGGAACAAGCAGCAACATATGTTTCCATACAAGTCAGTAACAACCACCAATAAGTACCGAAACATATGCAAGTAAATAATGCAATCTGTCGCTCACAGCGGTCCTGAGCAATGCAAGTAATCAAGGAACACGCAGCAGCAGTTGTCCAGTTTCAGCAGTGTCTATCATACGTTCCTAGCATACAATTAAGTAATCAAGCAACAAGCAGCAGCAGATGTTTCTTTACAAGTCAGTATCAATCACCAATAAGTACCGAAACATATGCAAGTAAGTAATATAATCTGTCCCTCACAGCGGTCCTGAGCAATGCAAGTAATCAAGGAACATGCGGCAGCAGTTGTCCAGTTTCAGCAGTGTCTGTCATACGTTCCTAACATACAATTAAGTAATCAAGGAACAAGCAGCATCAGATGTTTCCATATAAGTCAGTAACAATCACCAGTAAGTACCAAAACATATGCAAGTAAGGAATGCAATCTGTCACTCACAGCGGTCCTGAGCAATACAAGTAATCAAGAAACATGCAGCAACAGTTGTCCAGATTCAGCAGTGTCTAACGTTGCTAACATACAATTAAGTAATCAAGGAACAAGCAGCAACATATGTTTCCATACAAGTCAGTAACAATCACCAATAAGTACCGAAACATATGCAAGTAAGTAATGCAATCTGTCGCTCACAGCGGTCCTGAGCAATGCAAGTAATCAAGGAACACGCAGCAGCAGTTGTCCAGTTTCAGCAGTGTCTATCATACGTTCCTAGCATACAATTAAGTAATCAAGGAACAACCAGCAGCAGATGTTTCCATACAAGTCTGTAACAATCACCAATAAGTACTGAAACATATGCAAGTAAGTAATGCAATCTGTCACTCACAGCGGTTCTGAGCAATGCAAGTAATCAAGGAACATGCAGCACCAGTTGTCCTGTTTCAGCAGTGTCTATCATACGTTTCTAGCATACAATTAAGTAATCAAGGAACAAGCAGCATCAGATGTTTCCTTACAAGTCAATATCAATCACCAATAAGTACCGAAACATATGCAAGTAAGTAATGCAATCTGTCCCTCACAGCGGTCCTGAGCAATGCAAGTAATCAAGGAACATGCGGCAGCAGTTGTCCAGTTTCAGCAGTGTCTGTCATACGTTCCTAACATACAATTAAGTAATCAAGGAACAAGCAGCATCAGATGTCTCCATATAAGTCAGTAACAATCACCAGTAAGTACCAAAACATATGCAAGTAAGGAATGAAATCTGTCACTCACAGCGGTCCTGAGCAATACAAGTAATCAAGAAACATGCAGCAACAGTTGTCCAGATTCAGCAGTGTCTAACGTTGCTAACATACAATTAAGTAATCAAGGAACAAGCAGAAACATATGTTTCCATACAAGTCAGTAATAATCACCAATGAGTACCGAAACATATGCAAGTAATGCAGTCTGTCACTCACATCGGTCCTGAGCAATGCGAGTAATCAAGGAACACGTAGCAGCAGTTGTCCAGTTTCAGCTGTATCTATCATACGTTCCTAGCATACAATTAGGTAATCAAGGAACAAGCAGCATCAGATGTTTCCATACAAGACAGTAACAATCACCAGTAAGTAGTAAAACATGAGCAAGCAAGTAATGCAATCTGTCACTCACAGCGATCCTGAGCAATGCAAGTAATCAAGGAACATGCAACAACAGTTGTCCAGTTTAAGCAGTGTCTATCATACGTTCCTAGCATACAATTAGGTAATCAAGGAACAAGCAGCAGCAGATGTTTCCATACAAGTCAGTAACAATCACCAATAAGTACCGAAACATATGCAAGTAAGTAATGCAATCTGTCACTCACAGCGGTCCTGAGTAATGCAAGTAATCAAGGAACACGCAGCAGCAGTTGTCCAGTTTCAGCAGTTTCTATCATACATTCCTAGCATACAATTAAGTAATCAAGGATCAAGCAGCATCAGATGTTTCCATACAAGTCAGTAACAATCACCAATAAGTACCGAAACATATGCAAGTAAGTAATGCAATCTGTCACTCACAGCGGTCTAGAGCAATGCAAGTAATCAAGGAACACGCAGGAGCAGTTGTTCAGTTTCAGTAGTATCTATCATACGTTCCTAACATACAATTAAGTAATCAAGGAACAAGCAGCAACATATGTTTCCATACAAGTCAGTAACAACCACCAATAAGTACCGAAACATATGCAAGTAAGTAATGCAATCTGTCGCTCACAGCGATCCTGAGCAATGCAAATAATCAAGGAACACGCAGCAGCAGTTGTCCAGTTTCAGCAGTGTCTATCATACGTTCCTAGCATACAATTAAGTAATCAAGGAACAAGCAGCAGCAGATGTTTCCTTACAAGTCAGTATCAATCACCAATAAGTACCGAAACATATGCAAGTAAGTAATGCAATCTGTCCCTCACAGCGGTCCTGAGCAATGCAAGTAATCAAGGAACATGCGGCAGCATTTGTCCAGTTTCATCAGTGTCTGTCATACGTTCCTAACATACAATTAAGTAATCAAGGAACAAGCAGCATCAGATGTTTCCATATAAGTCAGTAACAATCACCAGTAAGTACCAAAAGATATGCAAGTAAGGAATGCAATCTTTCACTCACAGCGGTCCTTAGCAATACAAGTAATCAAGAAACATGCAGCAACAGTTGTCCAGATTCAGCAGTGTCTAACGTTGCTAACATACAATTAAGTAATCAAGGAATAAGCAGCAACATATGTTTCCATACAAGTCAGTAATAATCACCAATGAGTACCGAAACATATGCAAGTAAGTAATGCAGTCTGTCACTCACATCGGTCCTGAGCAATGCGAGTAATCAAGGAACACGCAACAGCAGTTGTCCAGTTTCAGCTGTATCTATCATACGTTCCTAGCATACAATTAAGTAATCAAGGAACAAGGAGCATCAGATGTTTCCATACAAGACAGTAACAATCACCAGTAAGTACTAAAACATGAGCAAGCAAGTAATGCAATCTGTCACTCACAGCGATCCTGAGCAATGCAAGTAATCAAGGAACATGCAACAACAGTTGTCCAGTTTCAGCAGTGTCTATCATACGTTCCTAGCATACAATTAAGTAATCAAGGAACAAGCAGCAGCAGATGTTTCCATACAAGTCAGTAACAATCACCAATAAGTACCGAAACATATGCAAGTAAGTAATGCAATCTGTAACTCACAGCGGTCCTGAGCAATGCAAGTAATCAAGGAACACGCAGCAGCAGTTGTCCAGTTTCAGCAGTATCTATCATACGTTCCAAGCATACAATTAATTAATCAAGGAACAAGCAGCATAAGATGTTTCCATACAAGTCAGTAACAACCACCAATAAGTACCGAAACATATGCAAGTAAGTAATGCAATCTGTCACTCACAGCGGTCCAGAGCAATGCAAGTAATCAAGGAACACGCAGGAGCAGTTGTTCAGTTTCAGTAGTATCTATCATACGTTCCTAACATACAATTAAGTAATCAAGGAACAAGCAGCAACATATGTTTCCATACAAGTCAGTAACAACCACCAATAAGTACCGAAACATATGCAAGTAAATAATGCAATCTGTCGCTCACAGCGGTCCTGAGCAATGCAAGTAATCAAGGAACACGCAGCAGCAGTTGTCCAGTTTCAGCAGTGTCTATCATACGTTCCTAGCATACAATTAAGTAATCAAGCAACAAGCAGCAGCAGATGTTTCTTTACAAGTCAGTATCAATCACCAATAAGTACCGAAACATATGCAAGTAAGTAATATAATCTGTCCCTCACAGCGGTCCTGAGCAATGCAAGTAATCAAGGAACATGCGGCAGCAGTTGTCCAGTTTCAGCAGTGTCTGTCATACGTTCCTAACATACAATTAAGTAATCAAGGAACAAGCAGCATCAGATGTTTCCATATAAGTCAGTAACAATCACCAGTAAGTACCAAAACATATGCAAGTAAGGAATGCAATCTGTCACTCACAGCGGTCCTGAGCAATACAAGTAATCAAGAAACATGCAGCAACAGTTGTCCAGATTCAGCAGTGTCTAACGTTGCTAACATACAATTAAGTAATCAAGGAACAAGCAGCAACATATGTTTCCATACAAGTCAGTAACAATCACCAATAAGTACCGAAACATATGCAAGTAAGTAATGCAATCTGTCGCTCACAGCGGTCCTGAGCAATGCAAGTAATCAAGGAACACGCAGCAGCAGTTGTCCAGTTTCAGCAGTGTCTATCATACGTTCCTAGCATACAATTAAGTAATCAAGGAACAACCAGCAGCAGATGTTTCCATACAAGTCTGTAACAATCACCAATAAGTACTGAAACATATGCAAGTAAGTAATGCAATCTGTCACTCACAGCGGTTCTGAGCAATGCAAGTAATCAAGGAACATGCAGCACCAGTTGTCCTGTTTCAGCAGTGTCTATCATACGTTTCTAGCATACAATTAAGTAATCAAGGAACAAGCAGCATCAGATGTTTCCTTACAAGTCAATATCAATCACCAATAAGTACCGAAACATATGCAAGTAAGTAATGCAATCTGTCCCTCACAGCGGTCCTGAGCAATGCAAGTAATCAAGGAACATGCGGCAGCAGTTGTCCAGTTTCAGCAGTGTCTGTCATACGTTCCTAACATACAATTAAGTAATCAAGGAACAAGCAGCATCAGATGTCTCCATATAAGTCAGTAACAATCACCAGTAAGTACCAAAACATATGCAAGTAAGGAATGAAATCTGTCACTCACAGCGGTCCTGAGCAATACAAGTAATCAAGAAACATGCAGCAACAGTTGTCCAGATTCAGCAGTGTCTAACGTTGCTAACATACAATTAAGTAATCAAGGAACAAGCAGAAACATATGTTTCCATACAAGTCAGTAATAATCACCAATGAGTACCGAAACATATGCAAGTAATGCAGTCTGTCACTCACATCGGTCCTGAGCAATGCGAGTAATCAAGGAACACGTAGCAGCAGTTGTCCAGTTTCAGCTGTATCTATCATACGTTCCTAGCATACAATTAGGTAATCAAGGAACAAGCAGCATCAGATGTTTCCATACAAGACAGTAACAATCACCAGTAAGTAGTAAAACATGAGCAAGCAAGTAATGCAATCTGTCACTCACAGCGATCCTGAGCAATGCAAGTAATCAAGGAACATGCAACAACAGTTGTCCAGTTTAAGCAGTGTCTATCATACGTTCCTAGCATACAATTAGGTAATCAAGGAACAAGCAGCAGCAGATGTTTCCATACAAGTCAGTAACAATCACCAATAAGTACCGAAACATATGCAAGTAAGTAATGCAATCTGTCACTCACAGCGGTCCTGAGTAATGCAAGTAATCAAGGAACACGCAGCAGCAGTTGTCCAGTTTCAGCAGTTTCTATCATACATTCCTAGCATACAATTAAGTAATCAAGGATCAAGCAGCATCAGATGTTTCCATACAAGTCAGTAACAATCACCAATAAGTACCGAAACATATGCAAGTAAGTAATGCAATCTGTCACTCACAGCGGTCTAGAGCAATGCAAGTAATCAAGGAACACGCAGGAGCAGTTGTTCAGTTTCAGTAGTATCTATCATACGTTCCTAACATACAATTAAGTAATCAAGGAACAAGCAGCAACATATGTTTCCATACAAGTCAGTAACAACCACCAATAAGTACCGAAACATATGCAAGTAAGTAATGCAATCTGTCGCTCACAGCGATCCTGAGCAATGCAAATAATCAAGGAACACGCAGCAGCAGTTGTCCAGTTTCAGCAGTGTCTATCATACGTTCCTAGCATACAATTAAGTAATCAAGGAACAAGCAGCAGCAGATGTTTCCTTACAAGTCAGTATCAATCACCAATAAGTACCGAAACATATGCAAGTAAGTAATGCAATCTGTCCCTCACAGCGGTCCTGAGCAATGCAAGTAATCAAGGAACATGCGGCAGCATTTGTCCAGTTTCATCAGTGTCTGTCATACGTTCCTAACATACAATTAAGTAATCAAGGAACAAGCAGCATCAGATGTTTCCATATAAGTCAGTAACAATCACCAGTAAGTACCAAAAGATATGCAAGTAAGGAATGCAATCTTTCACTCACAGCGGTCCTTAGCAATACAAGTAATCAAGAAACATGCAGCAACAGTTGTCCAGATTCAGCAGTGTCTAACGTTGCTAACATACAATTAAGTAATCAAGGAATAAGCAGCAACATATGTTTCCATACAAGTCAGTAATAATCACCAATGAGTACCGAAACATATGCAAGTAAGTAATGCAGTCTGTCACTCACATCGGTCCTGAGCAATGCGAGTAATCAAGGAACACGCAACAGCAGTTGTCCAGTTTCAGCTGTATCTATCATACGTTCCTAGCATACAATTAAGTAATCAAGGAACAAGGAGCATCAGATGTTTCCATACAAGACAGTAACAATCACCAGTAAGTACTAAAACATGAGCAAGCAAGTAATGCAATCTGTCACTCACAGCGATCCTGAGCAATGCAAGTAATCAAGGAACATGCAACAACAGTTGTCCAGTTTCAGCAGTGTCTATCATACGTTCCTAGCATACAATTAAGTAATCAAGGAACAAGCAGCAGCAGATGTTTCCATACAAGTCAGTAACAATCACCAATAAGTACCGAAACATATGCAAGTAAGTAATGCAATCTGTAACTCACAGCGGTCCTGAGCAATGCAAGTAATCAAGGAACACGCAGCAGCAGTTGTCCAGTTTCAGCAGTATCTATCATACGTTCCAAGCATACAATTAATTAATCAAGGAACAAGCAGCATAAGATGTTTCCATACAAGTCAGTAACAACCACCAATAAGTACCGAAACATATGCAAGTAAGTAATGCAATCTGTCACTCACAGCGGTCCAGAGCAATGCAAGTAATCAAGGAACACGCAGGAGCAGTTGTTCAGTTTCAGTAGTATCTATCATACGTTCCTAACATACAATTAAGTAATCAAGGAACAAGCAGCAACATATGTTTCCATACAAGTCAGTAACAACCACCAATAAGTACCGAAACATATGCAAGTAAATAATGCAATCTGTCGCTCACAGCGGTCCTGAGCAATGCAAGTAATCAAGGAACACGCAGCAGCAGTTGTCCAGTTTCAGCAGTGTCTATCATACGTTCCTAGCATACAATTAAGTAATCAAGCAACAAGCAGCAGCAGATGTTTCTTTACAAGTCAGTATCAATCACCAATAAGTACCGAAACATATGCAAGTAAGTAATATAATCTGTCCCTCACAGCGGTCCTGAGCAATGCAAGTAATCAAGGAACATGCGGCAGCAGTTGTCCAGTTTCAGCAGTGTCTGTCATACGTTCCTAACATACAATTAAGTAATCAAGGAACAAGCAGCATCAGATGTTTCCATATAAGTCAGTAACAATCACCAGTAAGTACCAAAACATATGCAAGTAAGGAATGCAATCTGTCACTCACAGCGGTCCTGAGCAATACAAGTAATCAAGAAACATGCAGCAACAGTTGTCCAGATTCAGCAGTGTCTAACGTTGCTAACATACAATTAAGTAATCAAGGAACAAGCAGCAACATATGTTTCCATACAAGTCAGTAACAATCACCAATAAGTACCGAAACATATGCAAGTAAGTAATGCAATCTGTCGCTCACAGCGGTCCTGAGCAATGCAAGTAATCAAGGAACACGCAGCAGCAGTTGTCCAGTTTCAGCAGTGTCTATCATACGTTCCTAGCATACAATTAAG
This sequence comes from Centrapalus pauciflorus, assembly GCA_020465985.1. Lineage (NCBI taxonomy): Eukaryota > Viridiplantae > Streptophyta > Magnoliopsida > Asterales > Asteraceae > Centrapalus > Centrapalus pauciflorus. The sequence continues at coordinate 18,755 of JAANYP010002239.1, read as the reverse complement.
TAATCAAGGAACAACCAGCAGCAGATGTTTCCATACAAGTCTGTAACAATCACCAATAAGTACTGAAACATATGCAAGTAAGTAATGCAATCTGTCACTCACAGCGGTTCTGAGCAATGCAAGTAATCAAGGAACATGCAGCACCAGTTGTCCTGTTTCAGCAGTGTCTATCATACGTTTCTAGCATACAATTAAGTAATCAAGGAACAAGCAGCATCAGATGTTTCCTTACAAGTCAATATCAATCACCAATAAGTACCGAAACATATGCAAGTAAGTAATGCAATCTGTCCCTCACAGCGGTCCTGAGCAATGCAAGTAATCAAGGAACATGCGGCAGCAGTTGTCCAGTTTCAGCAGTGTCTGTCATACGTTCCTAACATACAATTAAGTAATCAAGGAACAAGCAGCATCAGATGTCTCCATATAAGTCAGTAACAATCACCAGTAAGTACCAAAACATATGCAAGTAAGGAATGAAATCTGTCACTCACAGCGGTCCTGAGCAATACAAGTAATCAAGAAACATGCAGCAACAGTTGTCCAGATTCAGCAGTGTCTAACGTTGCTAACATACAATTAAGTAATCAAGGAACAAGCAGAAACATATGTTTCCATACAAGTCAGTAATAATCACCAATGAGTACCGAAACATATGCAAGTAATGCAGTCTGTCACTCACGTCGGTCCTGAGCAATGCGAGTAATCAAGGAACACGTAGCAGCAGTTGTCCAGTTTCAGCTGTATCTATCATACGTTCCTAGCATACAATTAGGTAATCAAGGAACAAGCAGCATCAGATGTTTCCATACAAGACAGTAACAATCACCAGTAAGTAGTAAAACATGAGCAAGCAAGTAATGCAATCTGTCACTCACAGCGATCCTGAGCAATGCAAGTAATCAAGGAACATGCAACAACAGTTGTCCAGTTTAAGCAGTGTCTATCATACGTTCCTAGCATACAATTAGGTAATCAAGGAACAAGCAGCAGCAGATGTTTCCATACAAGTCAGTAACAATCACCAATAAGTACCGAAACATATGCAAGTAAGTAATGCAATCTGTCACTCACAGCGGTCCTGAGTAATGCAAGTAATCAAGGAACACGCAGCAGCAGTTGTCCAGTTTCAGCAGTTTCTATCATACATTCCTAGCATACAATTAAGTAATCAAGGATCAAGCAGCATCAGATGTTTCCATACAAGTCAGTAACAATCACCAATAAGTACCGAAACATATGCAAGTAAGTAATGCAATCTGTCACTCACAGCGGTCTAGAGCAATGCAAGTAATCAAGGAACACGCAGGAGCAGTTGTTCAGTTTCAGTAGTATCTATCATACGTTCCTAACATACAATTAAGTAATCAAGGAACAAGCAGCAACATATGTTTCCATACAAGTCAGTAACAACCACCAATAAGTACCGAAACATATGCAAGTAAGTAATGCAATCTGTCGCTCACAGCGATCCTGAGCAATGCAAATAATCAAGGAACACGCAGCAGCAGTTGTCCAGTTTCAGCAGTGTCTATCATACGTTCCTAGCATACAATTAAGTAATCAAGGAACAAGCAGCAGCAGATGTTTCCTTACAAGTCAGTATCAATCACCAATAAGTACCGAAACATATGCAAGTAAGTAATGCAATCTGTCCCTCACAGCGGTCCTGAGCAATGCAAGTAATCAAGGAACATGCGGCAGCATTTGTCCAGTTTCATCAGTGTCTGTCATACGTTCCTAACATACAATTAAGTAATCAAGGAACAAGCAGCATCAGATGTTTCCATATAAGTCAGTAACAATCACCAGTAAGTACCAAAAGATATGCAAGTAAGGAATGCAATCTTTCACTCACAGCGGTCCTTAGCAATACAAGTAATCAAGAAACATGCAGCAACAGTTGTCCAGATTCAGCAGTGTCTAACGTTGCTAACATACAATTAAGTAATCAAGGAATAAGCAGCAACATATGTTTCCATACAAGTCAGTAATAATCACCAATGAGTACCGAAACATATGCAAGTAAGTAATGCAGTCTGTCACTCACATCGGTCCTGAGCAATGCGAGTAATCAAGGAACACGCAACAGCAGTTGTCCAGTTTCAGCTGTATCTATCATACGTTCCTAGCATACAATTAAGTAATCAAGGAACAAGGAGCATCAGATGTTTCCATACAAGACAGTAACAATCACCAGTAAGTACTAAAACATGAGCAAGCAAGTAATGCAATCTGTCACTCACAGCGATCCTGAGCAATGCAAGTAATCAAAGAACATGCAACAACAGTTGTCCAGTTTCAGCAGTGTCAATCATACGTTCTTAGCATACAATTAAGTAATCAAGGAACAAGCAGCAGCAGAAGTTTCCATACAAGTCAGTATCAATCACCAATAAGTACCGAAACATATGCAAGTAAGCAATGCAACCTGTCACTCACAGCGGTCCTGAGCAATGCAAGTAATCAAGGAACACGCAGCAGCAGTTGTCCAGTTTCAGCAGTATCTATCATACGTTCCTAGCATACAATTAAGTAATCAAGGAACAAGCAGCATCAGATGTTCCCATACAAGTCAGTAATAATCACCAATAAGTACCGAAACATATGCAAGTAAGTAATGCAATCTGTCACTCATAGCGTTTCTGAGCAATGCAAGTAAATAAGGAACATGCAGCAACAGTTGTCCAGTTTTAGCAGTGTCTATCATACATTCCTAGCATACAATTAAGTAATCAAGGAACAAGCAGCAACAAATGTTTCCATACAAGACAGTAACAATCACAAATAAGTACCGAAACATATGCAAGTAAGTAATGCAATCTGTCACTCACAGCGGTCCAGAGCAATGCAAGTAATCAAGGAACACGCAGTAGCAGTTGTTCAGTTTCAGAGTATCTATTATACGTTCCTAGCATACAATTTAATAATCAAGGAACAAGCAGCAGCAGATGTTTCCATACAAGTCAGTAACAATCACCAATAAGTACCGCAACATAAGCAAGTAAGTAATGCAATCTGTCGCTCACAGCGGTCCTAAGCAATGCAAGTAATCAAGGAACACGCAGCAGCAGTTGTCCAGTTTCAGCAGTGTCTATCATACATTCCTAGCATACAATTAAGTAATCAAGGAACAACCAGCAGCAGATGTTTCCATACAAGTCAGTAACTATCACCAATAAGTACCGAAACATATGCAAGTAAGTAATGCAATCTGCCGCTCACAGCGGTCCTGAGCAATGCAAGTAATCAAGGAACACGCAGCAGCAGTTGTCTAGTTTCAGCAGTGTCTCTCATACGTTTCTAGCATACAATTAAGTAATCAAGGAACAACCAGCAGCAGATGTTTCCATACAAGTCTGTAACATTCACCAATCAGTACTGAAATATATGCAAGTAAGTAATGCAATCTGTTACTCACAGCGGTTCTGAGCAATGCAAGTAATCAAGGAACATGCAGCACCAGTTGTCCTGTTTCAGCAGTGTCTATCATACGTTCCTAGCATACAATTAAGTAATCAAGGAACAAGCAGCAGCAGATGTTTCCTTACAAGTCAGTATCAATCATCAATAAGTACCGAAACATATGCAAGTTAGTAATTCAATCTGTTCCTTACAGCGGTCCTAAGCAATGCAAGTAATCAAGGAACATGCGGCAGCAGTTGTCCAGTTTCAGCAGTGTCGTTCATACGTTCCTAATATACAATTAAGTAATCAAGGAACAAACAGCATCAGACTTTTCCATATAAGTCAGTAACAATCACCAGTAAGTACCAAAACATATGCAAGTAAGGAATGCAATCTGTCACTCACAGCGGTCCTGAGCAATACAAGTAATCAAGAAACATGCAGCAACAGTTGTCCAAATTCAGCAGTGTCTAACGTTGCTAACATACAATTAAGTAATCAAGGAACAAGCAGCAACATATGTTTCCATACAAGTCAGTAACAACCACCAATAAGTACCGAAACATATGCAAGTAAGTAATGCAATCTGTCGCTCACAGCGGTCCTGAGCAATGCAAGTAATCAAGGAACACGCAGCAGCAGTTATCCAGTTTCAGCAGTGTCTATCATACGTTCCTAGCATACAATTAAGTAATCAAGGAACAACCAGCAGCAGATGTTTCCATACAAGTCTGTAACAATCACCAATAAGTACTGAAACATATGCAAGTATGTAATGCAATCTGTCACTCACAGCGGTTCTGAGCAATGCAAGTAATCAAGGAACATGCAGCACCAGTTGTCCTGTTTCAGCAGTGTCTATCATACGTTTTTAGCATACAATTAAGTAATCAAGGAACAAGCCGCAGCAGATGTTTCCTTACAAGTCAGTATCAATCACCAATAAGTACCGAAACATATGCAAGTAAGTAATGCAATCTGTCCCTCACAGCGGTCCTGAGCAATGCAAGTAATCAAGGAACATGCGGCAGCAATTGTCCAGTTTCAGCAGTGTCTATCATACGTTCCTAACATACAATTAAGTAATCAAAGAACAAGCAGCATCAAATGTTTCCATATAAGTCAGTAACAATCACCAGTAAGTACCAAAACATATGCAAGTAAGGAATGCAATCTGTCACTCACAGCGGTCCTGAGCAATACAAGTAATCAAGAAACATGCAGCAACAGTTGTCCAGATTCAGCAGTGTCTAACGTTGCTAACATACAATTAAGTAATCAAGGAACAAGCAGCAACATATGTTTCCATACAAGTCAGTAATAATCACCAATGAGTACCGAAACATATGCAAGTAATGTAGTCTGTCACTCACATCGGTCCTGAGCAATGCGAGTAATCAAGGAACACGCAACAGCAGTTGTCCAGTTTCAGCTGTATCTATCATACGTTCCTAGCATACAATTAAGTAATCAAGGAACAAGCAGCATCAGATGTTTCCATACAAGACAGTAACAATCACCAGTAAGTACTAAAACATGAGCAAGCAAGTAATGCAATCTGTCACTCACAGCGATCCTGAGCAATGCTAGTAATCAAGGAACATGCAACAACGGTTGTCCAGTTTCAGCAGTGTCTATCATACGTTCCTAGCATAAAATTAAGTAATCAAGGAACAAGCAGCAGCAGATGTTTCCATACAAGTCAGTAACAATCACCAATAAGTACCGAAACATATGCAAATAAGCAATGCAATCTGTCACTCACAGCGGTCCTGAGCAATGCAAGGAATCAAGGAACACGCAGCAGCAGTTGTCCAGTTTCAGCAGTATCTATCATACGTTCCTAGCATACAATTAAGTAATCAAGGAACAAGCAGCATCAGATGTTTCCATACAAGTCAGTAACAATCACCAGTAAGTACGAAAACATATGCAAGTAAGGAATGCAATCTGTCACTCACAGCGGTCCTGAGCAATGCAAGTAATCAAGAAACATGCAGCAACAGTTGTCCAGTTTCAGCAGTGTCTATCATACGTTCCTAACATACAATTAAGTAATCAAGGAACAAGCAGCAACATATGTTTCCATACAAGTCAGTAATAATCACCATTAAGTACCGAAACATATGCAAGTAAGTAATGCAATCTGTCACTCACAACAATCCTGAGCAATGGAAGTAGTCAAGGAACATGCAGCAACAGCTGTCCAGTCTCAGTAGTGTCTATCTTACGTTCCTAGCATACAATTAAGTAATCAAGGAACAAGCAGCAGCAGATGTTTCCATACAAGTCAGTAATAATCACCAATAAGTACCGAAACATATGCAATTAATTATGGTAATCTGTCACTCACAGCGGTCCTGAGCAATTCAAGTAATCAAGGAACATGTAGCAGCAGTTCTCCAGTTTCAGCAGTGTCTATCATACGTTCCTAGAATACAATTAAGTAACAAGGAACAAGCAGCAGCAGAAGTTTCCGTACAAGTCAGTATCAATCAGCAATAAGTACCGAAACATATGCAAGTAAGTAATGCAATCTGTCCCTCACAGCGGTCCTGAGCAATGCAAGTAATCAAGGAACATGCGGCAGCAGTTGTCCAGTTTCAGCAGTGTCTGTCATACGTTCCTAACATACAATTAAGTAATCAAGGAACAAGCAGCATCAGATGTTTCCATATAAGTCAGTAACAATCACCAGTAATTACCAAAACATATGCAAGTGAGGAATGAAATCTGTCAATCACAGCGGTTGTAACAGCCCGTAATTTATTAAATATAAATTACAACATCAAACTTTGGATAATTAAGCAATTTTGTCCAATTATTAGTAATTAACCGAAAACATGAATTTTAAATAGTTAATTATATTAAGTTATAATTAATTATGAAAACTTGCCCCCAATTAGCTGAAATAAAGTTAATAATTAAATTTATTTAATTGACAAATTAAAGTCGTGAAAATGACGAAATGGACAAAAATGAATAAAATTAGTCTAACAGATAATTATTGCAAATCTAGAACTTCCTTGCTATTATTTGCATCTGAAAATGCAAATTAGATTGTTAAGAATAAAAGTTGGTCAATTCCAGAAATTCAGTAGAAAATCTGATTTTCTCTATTTTCTATAAATAGAGCATGATCCCTCATTTCCTTGGTTTGGAAAAGCTAGAACTCTCTCTCTCTCTCTCTCTTTCTACAATCTGACTTCTCTCTAGCTTTTCTCCTAAACGGCTTGTCGGATTCTCGTGATTTATACGTCATCGGATAGATATCGTCGAGCTCTACATTAATCTGTCATTGCATGTTCGATTTGGTTCCGATTTGAGGTAAATTCGACCCTTTTTCTATCTTTTTGTTTCGGTTTTGAAGAGCAAAATTCGAATCTGCTCAAAATCTCTTCATTTGAAGCTGATTTGCTCTCGTTTAGGACCTGATTTTGCTTGGAAAACGTCTATAATCGAGTGCTATAGCTTGGACAAAGGTTAGTGACTATTACTCCCTTATTTTTGTTGAATTTCGTAGTTAAAAACCTGGAATATTGATGAACAAGATGAATAAATTCGAGAGAAATTATGAACAAACTCGAATTCATCTTCAGATTAGGTTCGAAATTTATTACATTAATGACTTTTGGCATCCAAATCCTTTAGATTCGAATGGGCTAAGTTTCGAATCTAACTACCTAGAATCTAATGAGCTGGGTTCGAATCTAACTCCCTAGAATCTAATGAGCTGATTTCGAATCTAACACCCTAGAATCTAATGAGCTGATTTCGAATCTATCCTAGAATCTATGCCCTAGTTCGAATCTATCCTAGAATCTATGCCCTAGTTCGAATCTATGCTTTAATTCGAATCTATCCTAGAATCTATGCCCTAGTTCGAATCTAATCTTTAATTCGAATCTATCCTAGAATCTATGCCCTAGTTCGAATCCATCCTAGAATCTATGCCCTAGTTCGAATCTAAGCTTTAATTTGAATCTATCCTAGAATCTATGCCCTAGTTCGAATCTATGCTTTAATTCGAATCTATCCTAGAATCTATGCCCTAGTTCGAATCTAATCTTTAATTCGAATCTATCCTAGAATCTATGCTTTAATTCGAATCTATCCTAGAATCTATGCCCTAGTTCGAATGTAATCTTTAATTTGAATCTATCCTAGAATCTATGCCCTAGTTCGAATCTATGCCCTTAATTCGAATCTGTCCATTTAGATTCGAATTTATTATATTCAGATCTGGTTTTGTTCCAAGCCAAAAATAATTCCTAAATCAGACTAAGTTATGATCGGCCTTATGATATGCATAACTGTACTTGAAAACATTTTATCTGATGATTTCGAAAAGAACTCTAGAATATACCCTATGGACCTAAGGGAGTTTCTGTTGGCTTAATTGATCAATGATAATAATAGACTCACTCTGGGACGATAGAAACTACCTCAGACTCGACAACAAGATATGACAATAACCTGATTATGTAACTAGGGTTATATAGATCATGTTACAAACGTGACATTAATATACCAGACTTGAAACTGAACTGCAGGAACCAGCCGATTTGACAGAGTAAATTGGACGGCTTAATTCGTTAAGCACTAACTGACTAAGGACTACTGTGAGTGACAGATTTCATTAATTACTTGCATATGTTTCGATACTTATTGGTGAATGTTACTGAACTGTGTGGAAACTTTTGTTATTGCTGCATGTTTCTTGAATACTTTATTGTATCATAGAGACTTACTTTTGACATTATTGAAGCTAGATATCTGAAATGCCTTGGATTGCATGTTCACTTTTACATTTTGTAAATACTTATCATGCTTACTGCTTACTTGATTGTTGATACATTTGTCTCTGCATACTGCATAAACTGATCGGACCGAATGCGAGATCTCCATTCACAGGGAGGAATTCTGCAGATTCCTTTCCTATCTGACTTGTTTCCATACACTTCCCGTAGGGCTTCGGCCTTACACATGGGAATACAGATTGGGTTGACTCCCAAATCTTTGTCGTCTCTGACGTGTTGACTTACCGACATGAACTGATAGTATGTTATATATGTGTGGTAACTAATGGTACTCTGTTAACTCACTAAGCAATGTTAGCTTACTCTGTCATGACAACTCTCTTTACAGGAAAATCTGATAAGGCCAAGGTTATAGCAGGTAGTTCATCCCAAGCTAAGTGAACTTTGATACTGGAGGATTGCAGACTTTTGAACTTTGTCCTGATGCCTATTTTGTCAAGATAATTGCGGTCTCGGGTAGCTTGTTCAATCTTCCGCACTCTGATTGAAGATTTAGAAGCTAGATTAGACCACCATCTTATCTTTAATATTTCTGGTAATTAAGTATATTGTAGCTTAAATTGCATCAGGCATGTGGACCTGTGGTATCAGACAATATATTTATTACTTAATGAAATGTACTTAAAGAAATTATGACGTGTACTGTTTGTGGTAACTCGGGTGTTACAAAGTTGGTATCAGAGCAGCAGTTTAATCATCGGATTGGCCACCCGATACTTAAACTACTGGTATGGTATGGACTATGTGACTCTGAATTCCCGAACAAGTCACCGAGGCCTAGGGTAACCTAATTAGTAAAGGACTACCCACACAACTTGACCTAAGATAGGCAATTGATGACTGATAGGACGGGGGAAGGACGGACTGCTTGATATACTGACTTGACTTGACTTTGTGCCAGCCTGACTGGCTGTTTTCATAATAATGTAATTAGACGTGATTATCTGACGTAGGCATTATGATGCGAATTGTGCTTATTTGAATCAGGAAATAATAGTTATTTCCTCTATATTTTCAGCCAATGGCTGATAAGAATCCGATTGTTGCTGGTACCTCAACTGTTGGTAAAGCTGCTGATGCTGCGGCTGTCAACATAAGGAGTCTGTTCATGTAGAAGACTTAGGCACTGACCCTGAAAATACTGCTAATGACTCAAGCAGTACTGCTACGCCTGTGCCTCCTCAGCAGGCTCAATTAATTGATCTCGTTCATAAGTTGAATGAGGATAATCGTAGGCAAATGCAGCTTATGATGGATAGGAATCGATTGCAGACTGATATGGCGGTTGAAGACCGATTTAAGGAAATTAAGGACTTGCTTACCTAGGGCAAGGCAGTGATGCAACCTGATGAGGAAAACCAGCGAGAAATAGACTTTAAGCGCCGTGAAGAAGAACTTAGGTTGAGAGAACTTAAGTTACAAGAGTTAGAACTGAAGCATAGGGAAGAGATGTTAGCAAGACCGAGGAAAGACCGAAAGAGGAAACATAGGCATGTGTCCTCTGATGAAAGCGAGACTGATTCCTTTGACCATCACGTTAAGGTGGGACGAGAGTGTACCTTTGTTGATTTTAAGAAATGTGGAGCCCGTACGTTTGCTGGGTCATCAGATCCTGTAAAAGCTATGGACTGGGTTGCTAACGTGGAGAAAGCGTTTAAACTCTCCAAGTGTAATGAAGAAGACAAGGTTACATTTGCAACAGGAATGTTAGAGGATGGAGCTGGCCGATGGTGGAAGTCAATTACAAATCCCATGTCTGATGCAATGGAGAAATCCATTACTTGGGATCAATTCAAAATTCATCTGAAAGAGAAATACTGCCCCCAGGATGTTAAACATCAAATGGAGAAAACTCTGCTATCCTTTCAGCAAGGAACAAGGTCCGTAACAAATTATGAGCTGGAATTTACCAGGCTCTCATTGTTATCTGACCACCCTGTCGATACGGATGAAAGATGAAGGGATTTATTTGTGGATGGTCTGGATAGAGAGATTCGAAAGTTTGTGAAATCTGGCAGACCGAGAAGTTATATTGAGGCGGTTGAAATTGCTAGGGTAGGTGAGCTTGAAATCTATCCTGAGCGAGCATGTCCTTTTATTGCTAAATCTAGTAAGAAGGAAAAATCTGAGAAAGCTGGGAAGGAGAGGATGGAAAAGAAGAATGAAAGTTCGAAGAAGGGAGATAAGCAGTCTTCCAAGAAAGCTAAATCATATGCTGTGTCCTCAGCGCCAAAGCCTTCTTGTCCTCGCTGCAAGCAAATTCATGAAGGAAAATGTGATCCTGCGTTCGTTAAGTGCTACTGCTGCAGACAGAATGGTCATGACAGGTCGGAATGCCCCAAGCGCAGTGAGGCTTGCCGTAACTGCATCACTTTGGGGCACCATGCTAAAGATTGTACTCGGCCCCGCTTTGTTCCTCCGCCTGCATCTTCACCTCAGCAATCAGTCAAGGGTTCTTCTGCTTCGAGGAATCAACCAAGATCCTTTCAGATGACAGCCGAAGAGGCAAAAGAAACTGCTGATGTCGTCATGGGTACGTTTCTTGTTAATGATATACCTGCTTTAATCCTATTTGACTCTGGCTCTAATCTATCATATGTGTCTGAAAAGTTTGCTAAACAGTTTGATTTTGCCCCGGTAATGTTACCTGTACCTTTAGACATAGAAACTGCTAGCTCAAGCTTTGTGACTGTAAATAGAGTCTTTCGTTCCTGTAAGCTAGTAATTGATGACCTCTCCTCGGACATTGACCTGATACCGATGTGGATTAGAGAGTTCGATGTTATTATAGGAATGGACTGGCTCATGAAGATCAATGCTGAAATCCTTTGTGCCAAAAGGATAATTAGAATTAGAACCCCCGAAGGAAGTGAACGTTATGTTTATGGCGATAGAAAAACTCGAGATTTAGGTCTCATTTCTGTGATGAAAGCCCGAAAATGCCTAACCAAAGGTTGTTCCGCCTATTTAGCATATGCCATAGATGCTAAAGAAGTTAAAAAGACCGTGTCTGAAGTACCTGTAGTTCAAGAATTCCCTGATGTATTCCCGGATGACATCTCTGGATTGCCACCAGATCGTCAAATCGAATTCCACATTGACCTTGTACCGGGTGCAGCTCCTATCGCAAAAGCTCCTTACCGTCTTGCTCCGAATGAAATGATGAGCCAGTTGCAGGAATTATTGAAAAAAGGGTTTATTCGTCCGAGTACTTCTCCTTGGGGTGCTCCGGTTCCTTTTGTTAAGAAGAAGGATGGTACCTTTCGCATGTGTATCGATTATCGGGAGCTAAATAAAGTAACTATTAAGAACCGATACCCTCTGCCTAGAATTGACGATTTGTTTGATCAACTGCAAGGGGCTAGCTACTTCTCGAAGATTGATCTTCGATCTGGATATCATCAACTCAAGGTATTTGAATCTGACATACCGAAGACTGCATTTCGTACTCGATATGGCCATTTTGAATTCCTAGTAATGCCGTTCGGTCTCACAAATGCCCCGGCCGCATTTATGGACCTCATGAATAGAGTATGTAGACCAATGCTGGACAAATCAGTGATAGTCTTCATTGATGACATCTTGATTTACTCTAAGTCTGAATCTGACCATGCGATGCATTTGCGAGAATTGCTAGAATTGTTACGAAAGGAGCGACTCTACGCAAAATTCTCCAAATGTGAATTCTGGTTACGCCAGGTGCAATTTTTAGGACATATTGTCTCGGGTGAGGGAATAGTCGTGGATCCATCGAAAGTAGATGCGGTTCAGAAGTGGGAAGCACCGAAAAGCGCATCTGAAGTTCGAAGTTTCCTGGGTTTAGCGGGCTATTACCGAAGATTTATCCGTGATTTCTCCAAGATTGCGGTGCCTTTAACTAGCCTGACAAAGAAAGAAGTTAAGTTTGAATGGAATGAATCTCAAGAATGAGCTTTTGAGACTCTGAAGCGTAAGCTAATTGAAGCACCTGTTTTGGCCTTACCTGAGGGTAATGATGATTTTGTAGTCTATAGTGATGCTTCTAAGATGGGATTAGGCTGTGTGCTGATGCAAAGGGATAAAGTAATTGCCAACGCATCAAGGCAGCTAAAGGTGCATGAAAAGAATTATCCGACGCATGATTTGGAGCTTGCAGCCGTAACCTTTGCATTGAAGATTTGGCGGCATTATCTGTATGGGACTAGATGCAAATTATTTACAGATCACAAAAGTTTGAAGTATATATTTGATCAAAAAGAGCTGAATATGCGACAAAGGCGATCAATGGAATTGATTAAAGACTATGACTGTGAGATCCTTTACCATCCAGGTAAAGCAAACATAGTAGCAGATGCCTTAAGCCGCAAAACCGGACAAAACCATTATATCCAATGTTATGCAATGACTTCTGTCATTTTGGAGTCTGCTCTACCTGAATCAATAATCGCCGCGCAAACCGAAGCCATTAGGGATGAGAACTTGAAATCCGAGCGTATGGTTACTTATGTGGCCAAGCTGACTATTGACAATCGTGGTCTTAGACGGTTCATGAATAGAATATGGGTTCCCAGGTTAGGAGGTGTTCGTGATCAGATTCTGTCGGAGGCTCATATGTCGAAATTTTCGATACATCCTGGTTCTACTAAAATGTATCAAGATTTGAGAACGGAATATTGGTGGCCTGGAATGAAGAAGGACGTAGGTCGATATGTAGAAAATTGCATGACTTGTTTACAAGTCAAATCTGAACATCAGAAGCCGTATGGGGAACTACATCCATTGCCAATCCCGGAATGGAAGTGGGACCATATAACCATGGATTTTGTGACGAAGCTGCCCAGGACTAAACGGAAATCATGACTCTATATGGGTAATTGTAGATCGACTCACTAAGTCAGCACATTTCCTTCCCATACGTGAAGATGAACGCCTCGAAAAGTTAGCTGAATTGTACATAAAAGAAATCGTGACTAGACATGGTGTTCCATTGTCTATAGTATCCGACCGTGACAGCAGATTTACTTCTCGCTTTTGGAAGGCCTTTCAGAATGGACTAGGTACTGAACTCAAGATGAGCATCGCTTATCATCCAGAAACCGACGGGCAAAGTGAGAGAACGATTTTGACTTTGGAAGATATGTTGCGCGCCTGTGTGATTGATCTCGGAGGTAATTGGGATACTCACCTTCCATTTGTAGAATTTGCTTACAACAATAGTTATCACTCGACTATTGGCATGCCACCATATCAGCTATTGTACGGACGACGATGCCGAACTCCAACCTGTTGGAGGGAAACAGGTGAACGCCCGATCTCAGGACCAGCCATTTTGCAAGAAGCCCATGATCAGTTACAATTGATTCGACAACGGATACAGACTTCTCAAGACAGACAAAAGAAGTATCATGATCGAAGACGTAAACCAATTGTGTTTGAGGTTGGTGATAAAGTGTTGTTGAAAGTCTCGCCAAGAAAAGGGATAGTAAGATTTGGCAAACGGGGGAAGTTGAGCCCTCGATTTGTTGGTCCTTTCGAAATTCTCGAGCGTGTAGGATTACAAGCCTACAGATTAAAGTTGTCTGCCGAAATGTCTGGGATTCATGATGTATTTCACGTTAGTAATCTCCGAAAGTGTTTGATTGACGCTGAAGCTGCGATTCCTTGGAAAGACGTGCAAATTGACGAGCAGTTGCGATACGAAGAAGAGCCCGAGCGTATAATCGATCATAAGGTTTCGAAATTGCGCAACAAGGAAATTCCAATGGTGTTAGTTCAATGGAAATACCATAAGGGATCTGCGTAAACTTGGGTGCGAGAAGACGAGATTAGGCAAAAATATCCTAAGTTATTCCTGTCTTAGTCGATTCCGAGGACGGAATCAATTTAACGGGGGAAGACTGTAACATCCCGTAATTTATTAAATATAAATTACAGCATCAAACTTTGGATAATTAAGTAATTTTGTCCAATTATTAGTAATTAACTAAAAACATGAATTTTAAATAGTTAATTATATTAAGTTATAGTCTAATTATGAAAACTTGCCTCAAATTAGCTGAAATAAAGTTAATAATTAAATTTATTTAATTGACAAATTAAAGTCGTGAAAATGACGAAATGGACAAAAATGAATAAAATTAGTCTAAAAAGATAATTATAGCAAATCTAGAACTTCTTTGCTATTATTTGCATCTGAAAATGCAAATTAGATTGTTAAGAATAAAAGTTGGTCAATTCCAGAAATTCAGTAGAAAATCTGATTTTTCTCTATTTTCTATAAATAGAGCCCTTCACCTCATTTCCTTGGTTTGGAAAAGCTAGAACTCTCTCTCTCTCTCTCTCTCTCTCTCTCTCTCTCTCTCTACAATCTGACTTCTCTCTAGCTTTTCTCCTAAACGGCTTGTCGGATTCTCGTGATTTATACGTCATCGGATAGATATCGTCGAGCTCTACATTAATCTGTCATTGCATGTTCGATTTGGTTCCGATTTGAGGTAAATTCGACCCTTTTTCTATCTTTTTGTTTCGGTTTTGAAGAGCAAAATTCGAATCTGCTCAAAATCTCTTCATTTGAAGCTGATTTGCTCTCGTTTAGGACCTGATTTTGCTTGGAAAACGTCTATAATTGAGTGCTATAGCTTGGACAAAGGTTAGTGACTATTACTCCCTTATTTTTGTTGAATTTCGTAGTTAAAAGCCTGGAATATTGATGAACAAGATGAACAAATTCGAGAGAAATTATGAACAAACTCGAATTCATCTTCAGATTAGGTTCGAAATTGATTACATTAATGACTTTTGGCATCCAAATCCTTTAGATTCGAATGGGCTAAGTTTCGAATCTAACTCCCTAGAATCTAATGAGCTGGGTTCGAATCTAACTCAGTAGAATCTAATGAGCTGATTTCGAATCTAACACCCTAGAATCTAATGAGCTGATTTCGAATCTATCCTAGAATCTATGCCCTAGTTCGAATCTATCCTAGAATCTATGCCCTAGTTCGAATCTATGCTTTAATTTGAATCTATCCAAGAATCTATGCCCTAGTTCGAATCTATGCTTTAATTCGAATCTATCCTAGAATCTATGCCCTAGTTCGAATCTAATCTTTAACTCGAATCTATCCTAGAATCTATGCTTTAATTCGAATCTATCCTAGAATCTATGCCCTAGTTCGAATCTAATCTTTAATTTGAATCTATCCTAGAATCTATGCCCTAGTTCGAATCTATGCCCTTAATTCGAATCTGTCCATTTAGATTCGAATTTATTATATTCAGATCTGGTTTTGTTCCAAGCCAAAAATAATTCCTAAATCAGACTAAGTTATGATCGGCCTTATGATATGCATAACTGTACTTGAAAACATTTTATCTGATGATTTCGAAAAGAACTCTAGAATATACCCTATGGACCTAAGGGAGTTTCTGTTGGCTTAATTGATCAATGATAATAATAGACTCACTCTGGGACGATAGGAACTACCTCAGACTCGACAACAAGATATGACAATAACCTGATTATATAACTAGGGTTATATAGATCATGTTACAAACGTGACATTAATATACCAGACTTGAAACTGAACTGCAGGAACCGGCCGATTTGACAGAGTAAATTGGACGGCTTAATTCGTTAAGCACTAACTGACTAAGGACTACTGTGAGTGACAGATTTCATTAATTACTTGCATATGTTTCGATACTTATTGGTGAATGTTACTGAACTGTGTGGAAACTTTTGCTATTGCTGCATGTTTCTTGAATACTTTATTGTATCATAGAGACTTACTTTTGACATTATTGAAGCTAGATATCTGAAATGCCTTGGATTGCATGTTCACTTTTACATTTTGTAAATACTTATCATGCTTACTGCTTACTTGATTGTTGATACATTTGTCTCTGCATACTGCATAAACTGATCGGACCGAATGCGAGATCTCCATTCACAGGGAGGAATTCTGCAGATTCCTTTCCTATGTGACTTGTTTCCATACACTTCCTGATGTGATCTCACCCGAGGAATGTGTGATAGATCACGATTGCCCGATCGTTCTAATGGTTGTTTCAAGTAACTTGGATAGGACCGCGACCCATTGTCTATAAACAAGACAAGAACCTTGGTATAAGTGGAACCGCGACCCGTTGCCTATATACGAGGCAAGAACTTTGGTATAGAGAACGCCACAATCAACCCCACCAAGTTGATTGATAAGTTTCGAACGCCACAAGCTAAAACACTCGATAAGTTCTAAAAGTTCGTAAGGAACAATAAGAGTTAAAAACTCACAATTTTACTCAAAAATGAAGGATGATTGAAATGGTTACATTGAGTGCCTATTTATAGGAGAAAATATAAGACCAACTACTTATCTAGATAAGTTGCACATGCTATCACGATAAGCTATCAAATAAGCAAGACTACTTATCAAAAGGGCATTATTGACATTTCACCACTTGAAGCTTCTAGTAGGTATTAATCATGCAAGTAACTTCTATCTCTTTATCTCCTCCAAGTAAATGAACATAATGTTGAGAAAACCTTCAAAATGCCTTGAATTTAATCTTTGACAAGTTCTTTAACATGGACACCTTTATGGGCAGATTCATGGATGTGGCTAAGGACATATTTTGGGCCCTTTTTATTCTTGAAAATATAGGAAAAAGGCTAAGGTTGAAGTGGGCTTTTATTTCACTCAAATTGGGCTTAAATGAGGAAGTTATGGCCAAAACAATGCACATGGGTGGGCTTGGCCGAATTTTATTTATTTTTGGGCTTTTGTGGATTAAAGTGAGAACTTGGGCTCCAAAACTTGGACTAATATTAGTCTTCAACTTGGATCAACATTAGGAAGCGTGCTTGGTTGTTTTGCGAACAAACGGGAGCTTGATTCCGACAATATTTAATCATTCCATTGAGAGCATCCTGGAACATCTTGGATTTTGATCTTGTGATAGATCCGATCTTCCACCTAAACGGATCTTCGTCATCTCGGTCCCTGGACAGGTTCTCATCATTCCCCTCCTCTTGAAAGTGATTTGTCCTCAAATCTTCACCTGCATCAAACAGAGTCAAGTCAGTTACATTAAAAACATCATGAACATTATACTCATCTGGAAGATCAAGTTTGTAAGCATTGTCATTGATTTTCTGCAACACTTGAAATGGTCCATCTCCTCTTGGCATTAACTTTGACTTTTGTTTTGTTGGAAACCGTTCCTTCCGCAAATGAAGCCACACCCAATCTCCTGGTACAAAAATAATCTTTCTTTTTCCCTTGTTTGCTTGTTGTTCATACTTCTTGGTGCGCTCTTCAATGTTGTGTTTTGCCTGCTCATGGATTTGCTTGACAAATTCCGCCTTCTTCCTACCATCTAAATTCAAATACTCATTCACAGGTAAAGGAGTTAAATCCATAGGAGTTAATGGCTTAAATCCATACACAATCTCGAAAGGTGAAAACTTAGTAGCAGAATGCACATTTCGATTATATGCAAACTCAACATGGGGTAAGCATTGCTCCCAAGTTTTCACATTTCTTCCCACTATTGATCTCAATAAAGTACCAAGTGTACGATTCACAACTTCAGTTTGTCCATCCGTTTGGGGATGACAAGTTGTAGAAAACAAAAGCTTTGTTCCCAATTTTCCCAAAAAAATATTTTCCAAAAGTAACTTAAAAACTTTGTGTCCCGATCCGAGACGATAGTTCTTGGCATGCCATGCAATCTAACCACTTCTTTGAAAAACAAATCTGAAATATGTGAGGCATCATTGGTTCGATTGCATGGAATGAAATGCGCCATTTTCGAAAACCGATCAACAACCACAAATATCGAATCTTTGCCATTTTTAGTTCTTGGCAATCCCAACACAAAATCCATAGAAAGATCAACCCATGGTTCACTTGGTATAGGCAGAGGAGTGTATAAACCATGAGGTTGAACCTTTGATTTGGCTTGTTTACAAACAATGCACTTTTCACAAACTTTTCCAACATAAACTTTCATTTTTGGCCAAAAGAAATGTTCCTGCAAAATATTCAATGTTTTTGCCACACCAAAATGACCCATAAGACCTCCACTATGTGCCTCCCAAACCAAAAGTTCACGTAAAGAAGTGTTTTGAATGCAAAGCTTTGATTCTTTGAACAAAAATCCATCATGTATGAAAAACTTTTCAAAAGAGCCCTTTTCACAACTTTGAAAAATCATACCAAAATCCACATCTTCACGATACAACTCTTTGATTTGTTCAAAACCTAGAATTTTAGAGTCAAGAGAAGAGAGTAAAGAGTACCTTTGTGAAAGTGCATCAGCCACAATATTTTCCTTACCTTTCTTGAATCGGATGACATATGGAAATGTCTCAAGAAACTCCATCCACCTAGCATGTCTCTTGTTGAGCTTTTGTTGTCCTTTTAGAAACTTTAAGGACTCATGATCAGAATGAATGACAAACTCCTTGGTCCACAAATAGTGTTGCCAAGTTTTTAGTGCTCGAACCAAGGCATACATCTCTTTGTCATATGTGGGATAGTTTAA
>JAANYP010002238.1:198078-267530 GCA_020465985.1 Centrapalus pauciflorus | reverse complement strand
CACCAACCCCTTCTCCTGGTGATGCAGCTACAGCCGCTGCTGAAGGACCCTTTGACCCCTCCAAGCTGGGCCATATTACTTTTGCCCAGGCTATGGAGCTTCTTTCCAAAGTTTCTCTTCCCTCTCCCTCACATCCCCCTACACCAGCCTCATCATCATCTTCTCCATCTACCCAATCTAAACAGTCAACCCACACACCTCCATCTCCCAAAGACCTGCCTTTGAAGGATCAGCTTTCCTTGCTGACCAAAAAAGTTGGTTCTTTGGAAACTACCATGACCTCTCTACCCTCTCTCATTTCAGACTCTGTGTCTGAACAGCTTAAGGGGTTCTTTGATTCCCTTCCCTGCTACTCCACAAACAGATCCTTCTCCACAGCTGATAGCACTCACTGCACAGCTGCAAACAGTGTCCAACTCCCTCTCCTCCATTCTATCACTACAACAGGACTCTGTGTCCTCAATGACAGCCATTTCTCAACAGCTGTCATCTCTTCTCACCTCTTGCAATTCTACCCTTCCTGCCACTCTGGCCAGCTTGACCACATTAATTGGCTCCCTATCTAATTCTGTGTCTTCAAACCTTGGTGATGTGCAAGATTCTCTCGAATTACATCTTGCACAGCTTCAAAGTTTGCTGTTCACAGCGTCTGATAGGGAAAACATTGTTAAGCTGACCTCTCTTGCTGATACTCAATCCTCTTCTCTTCAAACCTGTCTTTCCCAGCTTGCAGAGGTCAAGGACAATTTGGCTTTCTTAGTGACTAGCCTTGTTGGCCCCAGGCCTGCTGCCAAAACTGCAGGCAAGCCTGATGACTTTGTGTCTTCAGGCAGACCGGGTGTTGAAGGTGCTGGTACATCTCCTTCAAAGGGGGAGAAGTCGTCTGCCTCTAAGACCAAGTCAAAGGAGGAGAAAACTTCCACTCCTAAGGAGAAACCAGTGCCTGCAGCACAAACTGGTCATCCTGCAGGAACAGTAAAGGGTGCTTCTCATGCTGCTCAGTCTACTCAGGTTGAATCTCCAATCCCTGCTCAGTCTAAGGGGGAGGAATCCATTCCTGAGGGCAGGCCAAGCAGCAGAAAGAGGCATCTGATCCTAGAGGAAGAAGAAGAAGAAGAAGAAAGTCCTGAAGCTGCTACCACTATAGCAGCTAAAGGAAAAACAATAGCAGAAGATGATCCCATACAGCAGAAACAAGCAGAAGATCAATTTCACAGAGCCAGGGCTAAAGAAATGGGTCTTCCTATGCACAAGTATTTTGAGTTTAGAGAAGAACAGCTTCAAGCCCTGGAAGTGCTTAGAAAAGAAGAAGAATCTGCCAAAGCTGCCAAAGCATTTGCACTTCAAGAAGTAAAGAAAATTAAAATGTCTACTCTGGAAGTGCAAAAGAAAATATTGGAAGCTACTAAGGGATCAGCAGGGGAGAAGGAAGCAGAGAAAGAAAAAGGTACTCTGGTCTCTGTGACCAAGCCTACAGTGCCTCATGCAGGAGTTCAATAGCATTTTGACAACCTGGCAAAGAAAAAATTTCAAGATGTTGCTGAAAGAAGGCTTGCCAAGGAAGCGATTGTCAAAGCTGTCCCTATATCAAGAAAAGGCAGTCAGTGGAAGTTGAAAATAACAAGGATGGGTGCAACAGGCCCTTAATTGGAAACATATGACTACTCTGACGTAGCACAGATGGGGTACAGAGAATGGATTGAATTGGCAGTTGCTCTGAGTGAGTCAAAGTCAGAAACGGCTAAGACAATCAGGGCATATGTCAAGAAACTGATGGAGAGAGTGAAGAACCTTGGCCTGATCTCCAAAGAAGTAAGTGAAGGTGTCTTGGTGACACATCCAAAAATTAAGGCCAGGAGGACAAGGAAATACACTGAAATGGAACTACTCCTTACACCGATTGAACAAGGTGATTATGCCATTGAAGTGAAAGGAATTGATTACAGCATGCCAAGTGGAATAGAGTTTGAAGATGGCAAGATTATTGAAGAGCCTGAGCTAGGGGCATTCTTTGTGGATCCCTTAACTCAGAAGAAATGCTTTCAGAGAGCATCAGATCTGTACAAAGTGGATCTGAGACAACTTGTGGCCTTCAGACTTGCAATTTCATTCAGGCAGTCTAGTAAGTGGAGAGCAGCCATCTGGGATCAGCTCAGAGGCTTCTTTGAAATAGGAGAACTTGAGGATCCCAAGTTCATGTTTATAAGAAGTGAAATTCAAGAGCTTGAGGATACCAGAGAGCAACTTGAAAAGATGTTTGAAGGTGCCCCTCCAATGTGATAAAGTCCATCTGTCATCTGGGCAGGTGAAGAATGGAAGTTGTCCATCAGTTGGACAGGCTTACCATTTTCTGCTCCCAACAAAAACAGTCCAATGTACATTAGTTGTACTCTATTTTACATATGTTGTAATTTTCTTTACATTAGTTGTAATATACATTAGTACATTAGTTGTACTTTTGTAAGAACATGTGTTGTTCTAATATAATCAAAAATCAGTATATATATATAAAATTGATCTTTTACTTTATGTTGATGTTGTAATTATGCTTCAACAAATGTACTGTAAAAATATATAGTGACTTTTGATAAGGCCAGCTTAAACTGGTTATTGCAAATAGGGGGAGATTGTTAGGCACAAAAAGGCCTCAGTCAAACCTGTTTTGCATCTGAGGGGGAGATTATTAATCAAACCTGTTGATGCACTTGATGGGTAAAAGTTAAGGCCTGTTTATGCCTTAATAATACCTAAAATGTGATTTGCATATCAGTCCAAAGCTGTTCTAAGTATTGCATGTGTTGCAACTAAGACAGTTTGTCCAAGCTGCTCTGTCTGCTGAACAGGCTGGACATAAACTGTCTACGCTGCTCTACACTGGTGAGCAGCTTGGGCATTTTACAAGTGTTCTGTTCTTTGTGAACAGAACCTGTTCTTTGTGAACAGGCTAAACACTTTATGGAATATGTTTCCAAGTCCTCATGTATTGTCTTTGGCTACAAGATCAGTTTACAAAGTTGAAGACAAAGTGGAAAACAGAACTGCTCAGCCTGCCCACACTGTTCTGTAACATGAAGACAAAAGGTTATTTGAAAAAGGGTGACAGACCTTTTTCTTATATCAAAATAGGCCTTTACAAGGAAGAAAGACGCAAAGTTGACATTCCTTAATTGGTTAAAGGCAATGCAACAGTAGACAAAGTGAAAAGACAAAAGTTCTGCACATGTGAAGACAAGTCTGCTTTTCAGAAAAGTGCAGAAAAGTTATGTGGTCTTTTCAAATAAGACTTCTCCATTTTCATTCCGTCCAATGAAGAAGTTTCTCTTAGATCTTCTGAGTGAGTATAAAAGGAAGCTTCTAAGGTCAGAAAGAACAAGCCAAAAAAGCTAAGTGCTGAAGCCAAGAGTGAACGTGTAAGTATATTCTTCATGCATGCAAGCCTGCTTGTGTAATACAGTTTCTTTGTGTCTAAGCTGTTCTACATAAGCTGTTCCTCTAAGTCTTGTAAACATAGTGAGTGCTTATTAGTGAGAGTATTCATTGTAATCTAGTTTGAGTCTGTCTTAGACTAGTGAACATACTGTTGTATCTGTCATCTCAGCTTGAACCTTTCCGCATTCAAGCTTGTTTGTAATTAACAGTTTGTTAATAATACATACAAACATTGAGAAAATAGTGTGTAGTTTTTAAATAGCTGTATTCACCCCTCAACAGCTTAAAGCTATATACTTTGGGAACCTCTCGGGACCTACAATAATCAATAAATTGAATGTGCTGTTGAAACCTGAGTTTCCACATCTCGAACTCAGTGGGTTTGAGCATAGGCACTTTGAGTTCTTGCCCAGATCCACTACTGCTATTATCAAATTCCATTGCAGAAAAATAAAAGTTTTAAAAGAAAGCTTCAGACTTTGAAAACAAAGAAAAAACCAGTGGCTCTGATACCACTTGTCAGGATCAAAATCACCACCTAAGATTAACTGGTTTTGAATAAATCAGAGTACAAAAACCAATGACATTGTATTGAATCAAAGTCCAATTAAGAAGTTTGCGGAATAACACTTAACTGTTTTAAGAAAAGCTTTCAAAACAAATAACACATAAATATAATCAAGAATAAAATCTTTTGTATTACCAAACTCACTGATTACAATCAACTCTAATCTATTTGATTAGACGAAGAACACAGACTGTTCTTAGGGTTTTACATCCTTAGAGGCTTATGAAAACTTAAGCAGAAAGCAATTACAACTGAATCAAAACATGTACGTGCAAGCATAAAATAGAAAAACCTATTCTATCTTTATATAAAGCCTTCTGATTTGTTTCCTTGGGGAGCTCTGATTTTCTTCTGGTAGTAGATATGCTTGAATCTTCAAATATAAATCTTTTCCTGAATTTCAGCACTTTCTGTTTGTTAAACTGTTAAGCAGCTTAAACTTTATCTGTTGAGCAGCTTGAACTTTTGCACTGGCAGCTTGACCTTTTCAACTAGCAGCTCAAACATACTCAACTAACAGCTTGAACTTTGTAATTACACAGAAAATCTACTAACAGTTTGAGAAATCTAACTAACAGTTTGACATACTTAGAATATTTCCCAACAAGATTGCTTTTAGACGGTGGATTTTTGCGGTGACACCATGTTGTTGCAGTATATCTTCAGCGGCGACAAGTCATTGCAGATGGTGATCCATGTCTTCGCAGTAGGTCCGCAATAAGAGGGGGAATTTTCACCGCTAAATAAATAATTTAGGAGGCCAAAAATTTAAAAAATATATACATAGCCCTATAGCGACGACCATGTGTTGTCGTAGTAGCCTCCATGGACAGTCCACTTTGAAAATCTAAAAATTTTGTCATTTTGTTGCTGACAACGACGACTCATGTCGTCGCAAAAGGTTGCCGTGTGATTTGATCCATTTTTTGTAATAATTGTGACACCCATCTGTTAATGTTCTAAATTTACGCAACATGTTATGTAGACCATGGAGACCAAACAATGATGTGCTAAATTTGCAATTCAACAGTATGGCGTGCTGAAGCTAATAGAAGCAAAAGACGCGGATGTAACAAAAGTTCAATCGTTGCTGTGAAAATGGAAAGGTTGAACTCCAAAGCTATAAAAGGCACCTGGACTGTTGCTCAATCTTTTCACAAAAGAGGATGCTAAAAGCAAGAATTTCCAAAAAAAAGAAAAAACATTAGACGCTACAACACGATGTTTTCATTTACATCGTTAGGTGGAAAAGTTGATTATTCGATAAATAGAGACAATGCACCTTATATCATTAGGCTTAGTGGCCAAAACTACCATATTATTGAAAGCTTAATTTCTCCTGTTGGACAAAATGCAAAGTTTGCACAACTTTACATACACGACACAGATAACAAAATTCGTAACAGATCTGATGCGGTCAAGTTAGTGTCCGGCTCTCTTTATAACTTTAAAATTATGGTATTGAGTTATCATTGAATTTCCAATTATGATTTTCCATTACATTTACAGGTTAGACAATTCTAGGTCTTCAATTGATACAATGGATCATCACATAATTAACGAACTAAAGGATCTTCTAGATGCTAAGAACTCACTTGTAAAATCATATAGCATGTTTACGGATCACTACAATGCAAATGAGTAGAGCAATGTTAAAGTAAGACTTATTGGAAGAATTGCTCAAGATGGAAAAACATATAATCTTCCAACTGCCTCTGAAGTTGCAGCATTGATAGTTGGTGATATTGGTGATACTTTTGACAATGGAGCCATTATCATGGAGACCCAATCAAAAAGTGTACTTCCTATAGACGAACTTCATCTTGTGTATCTTGCACTACAATACCCTCTTTTAATTGCTAAAGGAGACGATGACTATAGGATTGACATTCCTCATAGAGGTGTTCTAGACGCCACATCGTCCAAGCAATCGACTTGCACCATGAGGAAATTTTTTGCCTACATGATACAAGATCGATACAATAAATTTTCATTGATACTTAATTCTAATATATTGTTTCAATAATTTTTGGTTGACGGTTATACTATGATCGAATCCAAACGTTTACGTTTTATACGAAATCAACAAAAGTTTCTGAGAATTGAGTCATACAATAATCTCCCTACGTGTCTTGAACAATGTAATATGATAGGACTATAGTTTTGTGTGTTTTCAGTAGCATTTAAGGCTTATTTTATGCACCTGTGCTTCGTAACTACCATACTTTTACTCCCAAATTGTGTTTCAGGGTCAAGAAGTCAAATGGAAGCAGCTCGATAAAATTTAGCGCGAAACGAGTCGGTGGGGGCGCAGACCTGCACCACCCTACGCTGCAAAACAGAACTATTTAGAGTTGGAGAGCACTTCCAGCTCAGACCGCAGTAGAAAAGGCCGTACCCCCCAGCGCAGGGCCGGGCCCTGGCATACTCTCGTGCGGCATGAAAACCCTGCAGCCGCCTTTCGGCTTCCAAAACCCTAATTTTCACTTCCTCTATAAATAGAGGTCGATGGCTGCCGATTTGAGAATCCCGAAATATTGAAAACGTTGGCGAACCCCTGCCGGATTTGATTCACGGATCGAGTACAAAGAAGGTGGAGTGAAATCGTTCATCCCATAGAATCGCTACAATGATTTCACTAATCATTCCAGGTGGAAAACACACGATGAGAGGCTAAACGCTCTATACCCATTTGCGGAGGATCTACGACTAAGTTTTATTTATTTGAATGTCATTTCTTGTATTGATGTGTTTTATGATTATTGAATATTTTGTGTAATGCAAATGATATAAGTTTGGTTATGATTACGATTGAATGATTTAATTGGTAAAAGCAAGACAGTTCATAGTGACATTATTATTTGTGCCGAGTCCAATAGTTTAGGGATTAAGACAAGTAATGAATGTTACATGCGCTATGCCGAGATTTATTGATTAAAGTGTTTATGAATAATGTGACTAAATAATTGGTTATGTCTGTGTGACCATTGCATGATATTCAATTGAGTAATAACTTATGTCGTAGTCAATTCGTAAATGGTTATCTTTAATTCCATTTGTTATTCAATCGTAATTTGATATAAATTTTCCGTTGTTAGTATTAAAATTGTTTTAATCACCATTCCAAACAATCCAATTCACAATTTAAAATGCTTTTCTAATCATAAAGAAACTAGCATTAACCCTAATAAACCTACACGCTCCCTGCGGATTCGACCCTTACTTCCCTGCACTAGTAGGTAGTTTGGACTATTTCTACGGTCCACAACGACGACTCGTCAGATATTGGCGCCGTTGTTGGGGAGCGGTAAGTGCGTTGTTAGAGCTAGTATAGTTAGTTTTTGCCTTAGTTTAAGTTAGTGTCTTATTTTTCATTATTTCTGTATTTTCCTTCCTAATTATTAAAAACCCAAAAAAAATATATTAAAAAAAAGGTAATTGTAGCCTCTCTACTTTTACCACAAAAAATATAAAAAATATTAAATAAAAAAATAAAAATTAAAAATTAAAAAATTAAAAAAATAATTAGTAAACTAAGTACTGACGTTCAAGAGTAATCCAAGGTGCGCGGAGGCCAAAATTAATTAAGAGGAGGAAGTTCCAACTTTCGAGAAGTCAAATCCAGCGAGAAATCTCGAAGCCGAAATACTAAAGCCTTTTATTGTCGAAATGGGTGAACAATTGAGAAGGATTGTCGAGTCACATTATCGCCCTGGTGATGTGCCCGACCACTCACCAATTCGATATCCGGAAAATGAGAACGAATCCGAAGTTCGACCTCAGTTATTCCAAATTCTTCCAATCTTTAGAGGAATGTCTAGTGAGGAACCCTACGAGCATTTAGCTGAATTCACAGCTATTTGTAGAGCTAATCACAATTTAGGTATAACCACGATAGTTTAAAACTTCGATTATTCCCTTTTTCCCTAAAAGAAAAAGCCAAAAATTGGTTAGTGTCGCTACCCACCAATAGCATCACAACCTGGGATCAAATGAAGCATGAATTTCTCATTGAAATTTACCCCACAAGTAAAACCACTGAGAAACGAAAAGAGATCATCGGTTTCAAACAAAAACCTAGTGAACAATTCTATATATCATTTGATCGGATGAATGAATTGCTAAGAGCTTGTCCACACCATGAAGTTCCTAAATGGATGCTCGTCAAAACCTTCTTTAATGGTGTGAGTCAAGAAAGCCGGAACATGATCATCGCCGCCACTGGTGGCACATTCTTAGCTAAAGAAGATGATGAGGCTTGGGAATTACTGAATCAACTCAGTAAATGTCTCAAAGTTTAAGCCGGTTCTAAAAATAATACCGGAGTTAAGGTGATGGGTATAGACAATGCCTGGAAACTTGAAGTAAAAAGTGAAATCTCATAACTCGGAAAGAAGATATATCAACTGATAAAAGGTTTTAGCCAATACCCCACTACATCAGTTAACTGTGTAATATGCGGAGAGATTCATCTCATCATTCTGAAGCATTCCCTCAAGTGCAATCCACTTGGGAATACATTAATGAAGTATATGGTTTTAGAGCTCATCGGGAGAGGGATAACCCATTTTTGGAAACCTATAATCCGGGATGGAGAGATCATCCTAAATTTTGATGGAAAAATGATCAGCCTACCGATCATCAGTCTAAACCAAGGTATGAACCACCACGAATAGAATATCAATATGGTTCAACTTCTACTGCTAAGGATGAGCGGTATTACAATCCGAACCAACGTGATCAACCTCACTTTCATATGGAGACGAATATGAGTTCTTCACAATTATCAAAGTTTGCGGAATTCATGAAGCAACAATCGGCTTTTAACGAGATGTTGATTCACCAAATGGGTCACATAGCCGAATCGCTCACAAAAAGAGAGGATGGAAAGCATCCGAGTAATACTGTTGCAAACCCGTCGTACGCATACGGGAAAGAGAAGAAGCATGAAGTGAATGAAGTTTCCAAGGTGCCTACCTTGAGAGTGGTAAAGATGTAGATAATAAGATCGAAATGCCAAAGGAACATTAGGTAGAAGAATACGCCGACACTGAGGTCATGAATGAAGAGACATCGGATTCAAACTCTTAAAATTCCAAACTCTTCTCCATATGGCAAGAGAGGTCCACAACCCGAGGATTTATTGGATTTGTTTACTCAAGTCAAGATCAATATCCCATTGGTCAAGGTTATTCAGCAAGTACCCTCTTATGCCAAATTCTTAAAAGATCTCTGCATGCAGAAAAGAAAGTTCAATATCTCGCTTCCCAAGCAGATCAATTTAACTGAGCAACTAAGTGCGGTGATCTCTAATTCTTTGCCGCCAAAGCTGAAAGATCTCGGATCACCTCTGATTCTAGTGACAATTGGCAATGTGCAAATCAAAAAGGCATTACTAGACCTTGGAGCCGGTGTAAACATTTGACCTAGGAACTTGTTTGATAAACATGATATGGGCCAGTTAGAATATATTATTCTACAACTGGCAAATCAGTCAACAAAATATCCAAGTGATATCTTATCAGGTCTTATAGTAAAGTAGAAGATTTTTATAATCCGGTCGACTTCTTAGTCTTGGATACAGAGAGTTCTTTTGGAGAAAACCAGTCAGCCATTATCTTAGAGAGACCATTCTTAGCCACTGTTAATGCTCAAATCAATTGTAAAACGAGGGCTGTAGATAATGCATGTGGGAATCGTAAGCTGCGATTAATTGTGTTCAATGCTTCCACCGCTGCTACAATTGATTCAGAATGTTACATGATTAATGTGGTGGATAAGCTTGTGCAGCAGCACGGTTCACTAATCAATGCAAAGGACCACACTAAATTATTCTTTGTTGAGCACGACACTGCTATAATTAAGTCTGACAAATGCAATGGGTTTGAGGCAGTCATGGAATCCACGCTGGAATCCAAAGAACCACCATGGACCCATAAGATTGAGAAATTACCAACTGATTTGCCTCAATCTGCAAGGCATTCAATAGAACAACCACATGTTCTAGAGTTAAAAGCCTTGCCTGTTCATTTGAATTATGCCTTCTTAGGTCAGAATGACACTCTTCCTGTCATAATTTCATCTGATCTGACCAAGGCACAAGAAAAAGCTCTACTGCAAGTGTTAGCAGATATAAAGAGGCATTAGGTAGGACTGAGAATGTTGTTTTCGGCCACCTGTCCAGGCTTCCAATTTGTCCACTAGACTTAACTGATCACATTAGGGACTCCTTCCCTGATGAACAATTATTTACACTGGTTTCCATTAGACACAGGTTAAAATTATATGTACAATGGGCCACTATAATATGCTAGTCTCTGAACTAATGAGGTTAGAAGATCCCAAATTTAGTTAGGCTAGTATACGAGTAGTACATCTGGCTAAAGACGTAAAACTTAACGCTTCATGGGAGGCAACCCAGAGAACTTTGTGGGTGTGTTTCTGGAAACCCTCCCGAGACAACACTCGTCCACTCGGGATATCGAGGGGTTTAACGGCTTGTTGCACATGCTATGTGCAATCGTGATTCTTTACGAAAAGGTGGATTATTTTAATTATTTCTTTGTTTTAGTTAAATGTTGGTGTCAACAACTAAGTTAGGGAGCATTTCCAACACAATTTTAGTTGTTTATAGATAGAAGTGTACTTTTATTTAGATTCATCTATCCCAAATAAGCAAAGAATCTTGATAAGAATATGAGTGTGTTCATTGTCTGCTTATTATAAGTGTGTTTATGTGACGAGGACGTCACAATGGTCTAAGTTGGGAGGGGTAGGTTCTATGAACTGTTTAATATGATCTAACGAGTGGCCTCCACAAAAATGTTTTTTATTAGACGGAACTTTGACCACATGGGCAGAGAGCTACGACATATAATAAACATTAGAACTGGGTATATTGAGAGGGGGTTCAACATCACGTAGATTTCTAGGATGATAGTTTTTTAATGGTATCTTTTGTCCTACTCTTCCTCCTTACTAGTGATCAGGTACCATTGTTCCTTTCTCTTCACATTTATCATATTTAGATTTGCTTGTTTGGAATAAAATTTTAATTTTTGTTATTTTATTTTAGTAGTTGAGTGTGTTTTATTTTCATTTGCTGAGTCCTGTCAAATGTGAATGCTTAGTGTCAATGGAGTTTTTTGATTTCCCCAATGGTTCTTGTTTGCCGATCAGGTCGTGGAAAATGATGATTGTCAGAATCAAAATCACCTAAGATTAACTGGTTTCAATAGTTCAGAGTTTAAACCAATAACCTTGTTTTGAATCAAAGTCCAATTAAGAAGTTTGCGGAATTACACTTAACTGTGTTAAGAAAACTTTCAGAACAAATAAAGAACAGATATTCAAATAAATATAACCAATATCAAAACCTTTATATTGCCAAAATCTCTGATTACAATCACCTCTAATCTGTTTTGATTAGACGAAGAACACTAGTTGTTCTTAGGGTTTTACAACCTTAGAGGCTTGAGAAACTTATCTGAAAGCAATTACAATAAAGCACCACGATTACAGGACTTGCACACACACACACACACACACACACAAAATAGAAAGACCTAGTCTATCTATATATATAGCCTTCTGATTTGTTTCCTTGACGAACTCTAATTTCTCGGGTAGTAGATATGCTTGGAAGATCTTCAAATCTTGAAATATATATCACTTCCTGAATTTCAGCACTTTCTGTTATCAATCTGTTGAGCAGCTTGAACTTTTAACTCTGTCAGCTTGAAATTTTGAACTAGCAGCTTGAGTTTGTTGAACTTGCAGCTTGAACTTTGTAATTACACAGAATTACTACTAACAGCTTGAGAAATCTAACTAACTGCTTGACATACTTAGATTATTTCCCAACAATCTCCCCCTAACTTAAATTCTTTACAAGACTTTAAGTTTCTATACAAATAAGGAAATAAAACAAAGTAAAACTATTATATACAAACTAAGGCATCAAAAAACTTACAACTATGAAAGTTTCTACCTTATGGCCTTTATGAATACTCTCTTTAACTCCACTTTATCACATTCAATCTTCATAGAGCTCATCTGGAGTAGCCATGCTTTTGGCAAATCAAGGAATTCAAAATTGTAGAATCTGCTGGATCTGTCTGTAAGCTTGGGTCTATATGTCATGGATTTGGCATATAAATCAACTTGTACAATCTTCATTTCCTTGGCAGCTTCTATATCCACTCTGGTGGATTCTGGATCAAAAATGCTTCTGAGATCTTTCAAATTTGTCTGAACCCATACAATTGGTGACCTAGAGTGACTGGAAGTTCCAATGTTATGCATTTGTGTCATCTCATCTCTAGTCAGTCTTTGAACCAGTTAGATTAGGCTCTTGTATTCTTCCTCAGGACCAGCTTCTCTTTTGATTACAAAATGATATACTAAATCAATGCAATCCATTAACTTACCATACCAATAAGTAATTGGAGGTTTGACGAAGTCATGCTAGTCGAGGATCTTTTCAATCTCCATAGCCTTTTACAGTTGTTGATCAAACAATAGTCTCTTAACTTGATCAAACTTTGCTTGTTGGATAGATTCAGGTTGAGGAACATCAGCAACAGTATGAGCTAGTTCTTGTGGAACTTGGACTTGTTGGGAGGCTTTGGAGGCTTTTTCTTTTTCTTTTTCCTTTTCTCTGTCATACAGAGCCTGAAGCTTCTCAGTTGACCAAGTTTGAGCAATAACCTTCGATATACCAGCTGTTGCAGAGATACTGATAAAAAATATTCTGTGTTCTGCCTATGAAGGCACTGTTGGCCATTTCTCTTCTTCTGGCTTTCTTTGACCACAAACCCTCTTAGGTAATCTCCTAAGGTTTCATCATCTCCCATTGGTACATGGGTTTGCTGGTCTAGGATCTGATCTTGTTCTTCTGCCAACTTTCTAGCCAATATAGCATCATGAGTAACTTGGGCTTCTTTAGAAATAAATTTGATCTTTGGAGGCTCAATCAGAATGCCCTTTCCCTTGTCTGTGGAAGCTGATACCGTGGCTTGGACTACTGGAGTAGGAGCTTGAGAACCTTCTTTGATGACCACTCCACTTGGTCTGATGGGAACAACTTGAGCTTCTAGACTAACAGCTTGAGAAACTGTAGGGACTGTTAGCCTAGAAACTGAAGCTGTTGTTAGTGAAGTTGAAGCTGTTTGGACTTGAAGTGGGATCTCCTGATTCTCTGTAACATCCCATTTTTGGGATAGGTACGTGGAATTATTTCGTTGGATTAATTATTTAAATTGGGACCAGTGATATAAATTTGTATTTTGAGTTAGTGGGATCGAGTATTGGGTGTCGGACCAAGTAAAAACTGAAAACGTATATAAATCCACCTATATGCTTGCTTGCTTTCACTTTTCTTCTTTCAAATCCAGAGCTAAAGTGTGTATGTGTATGTATTTTGGCCTCCAGAGGATCCAACAAGCAAATACTGAAGCTTTAAAGTGTGACTGAAGCTTCTAATTCATCATTGAGTGTTCTTCTTCAAAAATAGGTAAGATTCGAGCTTTAATTCGTGAATTGATTTTGTTGTTGGTTAGGAAATGGGTAAGTTAAGTTTATATATGTGTTCTACTGAGTTTTTGGTCAAATTCGTGAGCTAAAATCGAGCTAAAATCGGGTTTTGAGGTGTGAAATTGATGCTGTCAAAATACAGAGCGTAAGTGCTGACAGTCAGTTTACGCGGTCGCGTAGGGTTAGCTACGCGGCAGCGTAGGTATTCGTTTACAAGCCCGTGTAAAAAGCTACAAGGTGGTGTAAAGCTGGAGCTACGTGCCCGCGTGGGTTGTAGTCACACCATCTTGTAGAAATTCTACACCACCGCGTAAGGAGACTGCTACACCACCGCGTAAGGAGACTGCTACATCACCGCGTAAGAAATCTTACACGATCGCGTGAGAATTCAGAAAAATAAACATATTTTAAGCGTTTATTTAGGGATGAGTTAGTGATATTGGGTTATTCCTTTGTGTTTCTAGGGTCTCGAGTTGATAGGGTCGGGATACAGGCAGGGAACCGAGACCTAAGGAAAGAGATTTTAGGGTCAGGTGAGTTTGCATGCTTTTCTGAGATAATTGTACGATTATTTATTTATACTTGCATGGCCTTTACTGAGCTTTCTTTATGAGATTATTATGAGTTTCTTACGAATTTATTACTGAGATACTGTCATGCATGTATATTATGTCTATTGTGACCTGAGTTTTATTATATGAGATTTGAGACACACGAGCTATCGAGATACTAAACCGTACGGCTGGGCAGGGGTCGAGTCGCTCCCGATTCCCTTTTGAATCCTGACGACTGCTTTGTGCGGTCTAGAGATTTGGGTCCGTGGATTCATCCACACTGGTTGAGTACCTATCTGAGCTACTTTGTGGGATCTCATATACCTGTTCAGTAGAGAACGCTGAACCTTTTTATTATCAAGTTTCCTTTTTTTATCGAGCTTTTATAATAATCGTACACTAACACATGCATTCTCACCAGCGTTAGCTGACCTGTGTGTTTATATGTGTGTATCTCAGGTGACCGGACTTCTAGTAGGCCTACTGGACCCAAGTAGGTTTAAATCTACTGTGATCGAGGAGTTAGCTACCTTCTGTAGAGGTAGTTATATTTTGGGGACTGTACATTTACTTCGGATAGTATGTGATTAACCAGGGATTTTCGTGACTTACTTTTGTAAATTAAAGTTTTAAATTATCGGCTTTTCTCTTGTATGCATTGGGAATAGTTCGAGACTATTATATTATATTGTTGATGATGTGTTATTTATGTGGCATTTGGGGATTAGTTTGAGGGTGTTACAAGCTTGGTATCAGAGCCTAGGTTTAAGAGATTACGTTTCTAGAGGATGCTTAAGCTTAAACCACGGAGTATAGATCCTTGGATTGTAATACGAAGTAGATCACTAAGTGATAAACGAGTAGTATGTAGTGTTATGTAGAGTTAATTTGTGTTATTATTTTATTGTGCAGGTTATTATGGACCATCAGGGCAGCGGGCCTCAGGGTGATGACCATAGGGATGATGAGCTTGTGCGTAAGTTTGACCTGTATTCAGTGACAGGCCAGATTCTAGATGAGCGTTTTTCGGCTCAAGGAGCGGGTCGGGGTCGGGGTGTGGTGCCTCCGCTTGAGGGAGGTCAGAGTTCCGGGGCTGGTGGTTCTTCGAGCCAGCCGTCGCGGGGGTCCTTTAAGGACTTCATGACGGGTCGTCCTTCCGAGTTTTCAGGTGGGGTTGGTGCCTAGAAGGCACTTGATTGGTTGAGGGAGATTGAGGCGGAATTCCTTATCGCCCATGTGGATCGAGTTGACAGAGTTAGCTCTGCCTCCTACCTTCTGAAGGGAGGAGCGTCGCGGTGGTGGAGTTCTGTGGTCGGTGCTCGAGGAGTTGACGAGGCATATCTGATGACTTGGGAGGAGTTCAGAGTTGAGTTCGAGTTACAGTATTGCCAATAAGATACGAGGCGTGAGTTAGAGCGGGAATTTATTCACTTGCAGCAGGGATCGATGACAGTACAGGAGTACATTGATACTTTTAATGATAGAGCTCAGTTTGCGCCACATCAGTTGGAAACCGAGGACCGAAAGTTCAATATGTTTATCGAGGGGTTGAGGCCAGATATCCGGGAGTTCGTGGGGATGTTGCGTGACCCCACTTTCTCATCAGCGATGGAGTACGCCAAGCGCAGGGGGAGAGAGTTCGAGAGGCAGAGGGAGCAGTCGGCTCTCCAGAGACAGCGTATTGAGCAGCCGAGTCAGGGGCAGGGTTCGGGATCATCGAGATTTTACAGAGAGAGCCGTCAGGGCGGTTATTCTGTGCAGCAGGGACAGAGTCCAGGGGGCCGTCGAGATCAGGGTCGGGGTGAGAGGAAGTCTGGGCAGAGCCAGGGCCAGGGTCAGGGGCAGAGGCAGCAGAGGCAAAGACAGCAGGTTCAGGGGTAGAGGCAGGGACAGAGTCAGGGGAGTGATGGCTGAGGACCTCGAGATTCAGGGAGCCGGGTTGATAGGTCGACTTCTGGGGAGAGCGATTGCCAGCGGTGCTATCACCGCCATGCAGGGTCGTGCGCCCCCGAGCATCTTTGCTATTTTCGGTGTGGCCAGTTTGGTCACACTGCCGTTGCATGTACTTCTCAGGAGTCTCTTTGCTTCCGGTGCGGGAAGCCGGGTCACATGTCTCGGGATTGTCCGAACCTGAGCGCGGGGTTTCCGGGATCGAGTTCAGGTGGGGCCGAGGCATCGGGGTCATCGTCATCACCGAGGGGAGGTGGAGCACCGATGGCGCGCGGCAGAGTTTTCCAGGCTTCGGCTGAGGAGGCGCGGGAGTCGCCTGATGTTGTTTCTGGTACGTTCATCCTTAATGGATTGCGTGCGTTTATTTTATCTGACTCGGGATCTGATCGTTCATATGTATCTGCATCATTCAGCGATTATTTTTCCATGCCTTCTTCCGAGTTGTCTGTTCCCGTTATTGTCGACCGAGTGGATGGTAGTACTGTGTTAGTGAGCCATATCTATAGAGATTGTATTCCTATTTCCGATTGGTTGACGGCACGACAGGCGGATATCTTCTATTCCAAGAAGATGATCCGTATTCCTATTTCCGATTCCGACTCGGCGATTGTGTATGGTGAGAGGCGTACGGGAGAGATGAGTATAGTGTCGATGGCGCAGGCGCAGATGTATGTGGCGAAGGGGTGTGCAACGTATTTAGCTTATGTAGTGGATGTGAAGAAGGAGAAGAGGGAGATAGGGTATGTGCCAGTGGTCAGAGATTTCCCTGATGTATTTCCGGATGAGTTTCCAGGCCTGCCGCCTGATCGACAGATTGAGTTTCGGATCGACCTAGTTCCCGGGGCCGTTCCTATTGCGCGTACGCCTTATCGGTTAGCCCTTACCGAGATGCGCGAGATGATGACGCAGCTTCAGGATCTCCTAGATCGTGGATTCATTCGCCCCAGTTCCTCTCCGTGTCGTGTTGTTTGTGAAGAAGAAGGATGGGACGATGCGCATGTGTATTGATTACAGAGAGCTTAATAGGGTAACAGTGACGAACCGTTATCCCTTGCCGAGGATTGATGATCTTTTCGATCAGCTTCAGGGGGCGAGCTATTTTTCGAAGATTGATCTGCGTTCCGGATATC
This sequence comes from Centrapalus pauciflorus, assembly GCA_020465985.1. Taxonomy (NCBI): domain Eukaryota; kingdom Viridiplantae; phylum Streptophyta; class Magnoliopsida; order Asterales; family Asteraceae; genus Centrapalus; species Centrapalus pauciflorus. The sequence continues at coordinate 250,365 of JAANYP010002238.1, read as the reverse complement.
ACCAGTTGCGGGTCAGAGACGAAGATGTGCCTAAGAATGCGTTTAGGACCAGATATGGTCATATGAGTTCTTAGTCATGCCGTTTGGGCTGACTAACGCCCCAGCAGTGTTTATAGACCTGATGAATAGGGTCTGCAGGCCGATGCTTGATCGATTCGTGATAGTGTTTATTGATGATATTTTGATCTACTCGAGGAGTAGCGAGGAGCACGACCAGCATTTGAGGGAGGTTTTAAGTACCCTGCTGAGAGAGAGGCTATATGCCAAGTTTTCGAAGTGCAAGTTCTCGCTGTGAGAGGTGCAGTTCTTGGGGCACGTGGTGACGAGTGAGGGAGTTAAGGGGGATCCGGCGAAGATTGAGGCGATTATGAGTTGGGGCCAGCCCACCTCTGTGTTAGAGATTCGCAGTTTCTTGGGTTTGGCCGGGTATTACCAGCGGTTTATAGAGAACTTTTCGCGGATTGCAGTGCCTTTGACGATGTTGACCAGACAGTCTGTGCCGATTGTGTGGACCGAGGAGCAGGAGAGTGCCTTCCTAGAGTTGAAGAATCGGTTGTGTAGGGCTCCGATTCTAGCGTTGCCAGAGGGTTCTGAGGATTTTGCTGTGTATTGTGATGCTTCTTTTACCGGGTTGGGGTGTGTACTGATGCCGAGAGGCAAGGTGATTGCTTATGCCTCGAGACAGCTTCGGAGTTACGAGTTGAGCCGGCCAGTGCACGATTTAGAGTTAGATGCCATTGTCTTTGCCGTGAAGATATGGCGGCATTATCTTTATGGGACGCGCTTCACGGTATATACCGATCATAAGAGTTTGCAGTATCTATTCAGTCAGAAGGAGCTGAACATGAGGCAGAGACGCAGTATGGAGCTCCTGAAGGATTATGACTGCGATATTCATTACCACCCAGGGAAGGCCAATGTAGTGGCCGACGCTTTGAGCAGGAGATCTTATGAGCAGACGGTTACGTACAGAGCTTCTCGGTTAGAGGTCACGTCGACCTTGATTGACGGGTTACGATTGGCTCAGGAGGAGGGATTGAGAGGTGAGAACGTGTAGCGAGAGAGGTTGGTGGGGCAGCTGGAGTTGTTGAGTAGAGATGACAGAGGATTGATGACCCTTCGAGGTCGAGTGTGGGTCCCTAGAGTGGGCCGTTTACGGCAGCTGATTCTAGACGATTCTCGTAAGTCCAGGTTGTCGATCCATCCGGGCAGCACGAAGATGTATCGAGATCTGCGGATTCATACTAGTGGCCGGTGATGAGGGAGATGTAGGGAAGTATGTGGAGGCGTGTATGACGTGTTTGAGGATTAAGAGTGAGCACCAGAAACCGCATGGTAGACTTCAGACGTTAGAGATTCCAGAGTGGAAGTGGTATGATATCACCATGGACTTCATAGTGAGACTCCCGCAGACTGTTCGTGGGAATGATATGATCTGGGTTATTGTTGATCTCTTACGAAGAGCGCTCACTTCTTGGCCGTTTGTGGGACCATTTCGATGGATCAGTTGGCGCGCCTCTACATCAATGAGATCGTCGCGAGGCATGGGGTTCCGAGGTCGATCACGTCTAACCGAGATAGCCTATTCGTGTCGCGATTCTGGCAGAGTTTTCAGAGAGAGTTGGGCACCCGAGTTCAACTGAGTACAACCTACCATCCGCAGACAGGGGGTCAGACAGAGCGGACTAATCAGACACTGGAGGATATGCTGCGAGCTTGTGTTATTGACTTTGGGGGTAGCTGGGATCTTCATTTGCCGCTTGTTGAGTTTGCGTATAATAACAGCTACCACGCGTCTATCTGCATTCCTCCATTCGAGGCTCTTTATGGCCGTAAGTATTTGACTCCGGTGTGTTGGGGAGAGGTTGGGGAGCGTCCAATCAGCGGGCCAGAGGTTCTTCAGGAGACTAGCGACAAAGGTCGCTATGATTCAGCAGCGGATCAGGACAGCTCAGAGTCGCCAAAAGAGTTACGCGGATCGCCGGATGTCCGAGTTAGAGTTTCAGGTCGGAGACTCCGTGATGTTAAAGGTCTCACCCTGGAAGGGGATTATCCGGTTCCGGAGACGGGGTAAGCTGGGCCCGCGCTATATTGGGCCGTTGGAGGTTGTCGAGAGGATCGGGGATCAGGCTTATCGCCTGAATTTGCCTCCAGAGCTATCGGGAGTCCATAATGCGTTTCATGTTAGCCATCTTCGTAAGTGCTTAGCCCGTGATGATCAGCGAGTGCCTTTATCTGAGATTGTGGTCGATGATAGAGTTCATTATGCTGAGCAGCCAGAGGCAGTGACAGATCGGAAGGTGAAGAGGCTACGTAACAAATAGGTGGTGCTAGTGTTGGTGCAATGGAAGCAACATAAGGGTATCAGCACCACGTGGGAGCCAGCGATTGAGATGCGTAGCCGTTATCCTCACCTCTTTGCTTCGAGCAAGATTCTGAGGACAGAATCTTCATAAGAAGGGAGGACTTGTAACATCCCATTTTTGGGATAGGTACGTGGAATTATTTCATTGGATTAATTATTTTAATTGGGACCCAGTGATATAAATTCGTATTTTGTGTTAGTGGGATCGGGTATTGGGTGTCGGACCGAGAAAAACCGAAAATGTATATAAGGCCACCTATATGCTTGCTTGCTTGCTTTCACTTTTCTTCATTCAAATCTAGATCTAAAGTGTGTATGTGTATGTATTTTGGCCTCCAGAGGATCCAGCAAGCAAATATTGAAGCTTCAAAGTGTGATTGAAGCTTTTAATTCATCATTGAGTGTTCTTCTTCAAAAATAGGTAAGATTCAAGCTTTAATTCGTAAATTGATTTTGTTGTTGGTTAGGAAATGGGTAAGTTAAGTTTATATATGTGTTCTACTGAGTTTTTGGTCAAATTCGTGAGCCAAAATCGAGCCAAAATCGGGTTTTGAGGTGTGAAATCGATGCTGTCAAAAAACAGAGCGTAAGGGCTGACAGTCAGTTTACGCGGTCGCACAGGGTTAGCTACGCGGCAGCGTCGATATTCGTTTACAAGCCCGTGTAAAAAGCTACAGGGTGGTGTAAAGCTGGAGCTACGCGCCCGCGTAGGTTTTGTTTACGCGGCCGCGTGGGTTGCAGTCACACCATCTTATAGAAATTCTACACCACCGCGTAAGGAGACTGCTACATCACCGCGTAAGAAATCATACACGATTGCGTGAGAATTCAGAAAAATAAACATATTTTAAGCGTTTATTTAGGGCTGAGTTAGTGATATTGGGTTATTCCTTTCTGTTTCTAGGGTCTCTAGTTGATAGGGTCGGGTTACAGGCAGGGAACCGAGACTTAAGGAAAGAGATTTTAGGGTCAGGTGAGTTTGCATGCTTTTCTGAGATAATTGTACGATTATTTATTTATACTTGCATGGCCTTTTACTGAGCTTACTTTATGAGATTATTATGAGTTTTTTACGAATTTATTACTGATATACTGTCATGCATGTATATTGTGTTTATTGTGATCTGAGTTTTACTATATGAGATTTGAGACACACGAGCTATCGAAATACTAAACCGTACGGCTGGGCAGGGGTCGGGTCGCTCCCGATTCCCTTTTGAATCCTGACGACCGCTTTGTGCGGTCTAGGAATTTGGGTACGTGGATTCATCCACACGGGTTGAGTACCTATCTGAGCTACTTTGTGGGATCTCATATACCTGTTCAGTAGAGAACGCTGAACCTTTTTATTATCCAGTTTACTTATTTTATCGAGCTTTTATAATAATCGTACACTAACACTTGCATTCTCACCAGCGTTAGCTGTCCTGTGTGTTTATATGTGTGTATCTCAGGTGACCGGACTTCTAGTAGGCTTGCTGGACCCAAGTAGGTTTACATCTACTGTGATTGAGGAGTTAGCTACCATCTGTAGAGGTAGTTATATTTTGGGGACTGTACATTTACTTCGGATAGTATGTGATTAACCAGGGATTTTCGTGACTTACTTTTGTAAATTAAAGTTTTAAATTATCGGGTTTTCGCATGTATGTATTGGGAATAGTTAGAGACTATTATATTATATTGTTGATGATGTGTTATTTACGTGGCATTTGGGAATTAGTTTGAGGGTGTTATATTCTCCCCCTTTTTGGATGCATTGGTTTGATCAGAGGGACCAAAAACCTTTGCAAGCAGGGATCGAACCATCTTCTCGAGCTGTATGATCTTGTTACCACATAATGTGAACCCAAGGTGAAACTGATTAAGTCTTTGTTGTTGGGCTGTTGTCAGTTGTTGCAGAGCTGTGATTTGTGATCCCTGTGCAGCCATAATGGACTTGTAATGTTCAAAAATGGCTACAACAGGTTTCAATTGTTGATCCGTCAATGCCATAAGTTGCAAACTAGCCTCAAGATCTTCAAATGATTGTGGGTTTTGAGATCTATCACTGGCATCAATTCCAAAAGTAGAAACATCTGGGCCCCTTTGTTCTTGGTACTGGGGACTTCTAGAAGGTGCTTGCACACCCTCTGTTGCCATTTGTGTGGTCTTAGTGATGTTGGTACTGTCATGTGCCCCTTGTGCAGAGACATCAGTAGCACCATCCACAAATCCGATATGAACAGCCTCTGATGGGAGGTTCACCTCCAAATTGAGGGTAGGAGTTTCTTCAATGGGTTCCCTATTGATATTCTGTGCAGGATTGTCCCCCTGCACAGAGCTATGTGGCTCTGGGGATTGGACTGAGGAGGAAGGAGCTCCTACAACCTTTTTCGTTTATATATTTTAAGTGAGGGGGCTTGGGAAGCATGTATAGTAGAAGGTGCAGAGGAAGTATTTCTATCATGAGGAGTGGGTTGGGGTCCTAGGGTTGAAGCAGTAATACATGGCAGAGTCTGCTCAGGACCCTCTCCTCTGTTTCTAAGATGGACATCGTGCATTGCATGAGGCAAAGGGACATCCACACTGTGAAAATTGGCACTTGGTTTCAAAAGTCTTTTAATAGTAGGTAAAGAGTGCCTATGGGAAACATGTATTCTTTTATGTACTTTAAAATGATTGCAAGATTTTGTAATTATTTCTGCCAAAAACCGTGGATACATCAAAAATTTCCCATTCTTTAAGGGACGGTGCCTTAACATCCCTTGAAAAATCATATTTGAAAAATTAAACTGTTGGCCCGTGGATAAGCACACTAAAGCAGTGGCAATATTTGAAGAAAATTCAAACCAACCAGTCCTTTTAGGGCTTAGACACTGCTGAATAATATGTACAAGATATTTCCATTTAGGACCAAAGTATGCTTTATAGAAGGTAAAAGAATCAGTTGGGCCCCTATACCCTATTTCAAAAAGACCTTCATGTAAAGCAGTAAGGGAGAGATCAGAGATACTTGTGGCATCTTGAAGATGCAAATGTTGTCGTATGGTCTCCTCGGTGATGGTAATGGGATTACCAGTTGTGGATTTCTTGTCTATGTTGCAACCTCCATAGTCACTATCAGAGTAAGTTGTTAGTTCAAGAGGAGAGTCCTTAGGATACCATAGGCCCAATTTTGGTTGACCTTTGAGACATCTAAAGATTCTCTTAACAACAAACAGATGTGAATCTTTTGGAGCACATTGAAACCTGGCACAAACATCAAACATTATATCAGGTCTAGAAGATGTAAGATACATTAGTGAACCTATCAAGGATCTGTACAGATGAATATCCACATCTACTCCTTCTTTATCTGCATCAAGTTGTTTATGAGTGTCCATTGGTGTGTTGGCAACCTTTGTATCCTTGTATCCAAACTTTTCCAGGTTGTCATTCACATATTTTGACTGACTTATGAAATGTCCAGTGGGCTTCTGCTTGACCTGCGATCCTAGAAAGAAAGTTAGTTCCCCCATTAAACTCATTTGAAACTTCTTGTGCATCAAAGTCTCATACTCCTTAAACAGATGGTCATTTGCTGATGCAAAGATGACATCATCAACATAGATCTGAACAAGAATAATCTCTGATTTGATGGACTTGGTGAATAATGTCTTGTCCAGAGTACCTCTTTTGAATCCATTCTGTAGAAGATTTGAAGACAAAGTGTCATACCATGCTCTTGGGGCTTGGTGGAGTCCATAGAGTCCTTTGTCTAACTTGTAGACTCTGTCTGGATACTTATAGTCTTCAAATCCAGGGGGTTGACACACGTAAACCTCTTCTTGAATTGTACCATATAAGAATGCAGATTTCACATCCATTTGGTACACTTTGAACTCTTTGAAGCTGGCATATGCTAGGAACAGTATGATGGCTTCTATCCTTGCAACTGGGCCAATGACATCATCATAGTCTATTCCTTCTTCTTGAGTGTATCCTTTAGCTACAAGTCTTGCTTTGTTCTTGATCACTACACCTCTCTCATCTTTCTTGTTTCTGAACACCCATCTTGTACCAATTGACCTCTTACCTTTAGACAAGTCAACTAGAGTCCATACATTCTGAATCTTGAATTGCAAAAGTTCTTCTTGCATTGCCTCAATCCAAGATGGATCTTTTAGTCCTCAGATTCCTTCTATGGCTCTAATTGTGACATGAAGCATGCATGTTCAAAGGCAGCTAGACTGAATTCAGGGACTGCTGATTCAGTATCAGGTGATTCCTTGTGAATCATTGTCCTTGTTTGCACAGGAGTGTGTGGATCTCCCATTATCTGATTAAGAGGATGATACTTGTGAACCCTGAGTGTAGTTTCCCTTTCTGTCTGAAATGACTTTCCCAGATTTGTTTCATCACCTTCTGCACCACTTGATGATTCTGCCTCAGTAACAGTTTGATCAGGAGATGGGACTGTTTCCCTATTAGTTGGAGTTGTTACTTCAGGGCTTGGGATTGGCACTTCAAACTCTGTATGTATGTCTTGTTGGTCAATCAGGACCCCAGGTGGGTCACAAGAGAGAAGTGGTAGAACAGTGTACTCATCCCATGTAGCAAAATCTGGAATTGTTGGAAACTCTGTGCCAACAGCTTGAATATTTGTGTTACCAGCCTGAGAATTTGTACTGACAGTTTCAGCACTGTTTCCAAGAGTTCCTGCAGAATACTCAACAAAGCTCAGATAATTTGTTAGTGAATCTAAATCAAACAACCAATCAGGACCAGTGCCTTTGACATTTGCAGTGTTTTCATTAAAATCAACATTGGCACTTTTGTCAATGGTTTTAGACACACTGTTATATACTCTATGGGCTTTGCTTTGAGTAGAGTATCCTACAAAGAATCCTTCTTCAGCCTTACTTTCAAACTTTCCTAAGTGAGTTTTAGTATGGAGGATAGTGCATGAACAACCAAAAGGTTTTAGGAAGGCTACTAAGGGAATCCTGTGATGGAATAACTCATAGTGAGTTTTCCCTCGTGACTGAACAACTTGAACTCTATTTAGAACATAACAGGCTGTATTTACTGCCTCTACCCAGAAGGTCATTGGTAGTTTGGAATCAGCTAGCATGATTCTAGCAGCCTCTATTAGAGTTCTATTCTTCCTTTCAGCTACACCATTTTTTTGTGGTGTTCTAGGTGCACTATATTGCCTTGCAATGCCTTTAGACTCACAGAAACTATTTAGGATATGATTTTTAAACTAACTTCCATTGTCTGACCTGATCACCTTAACTTTTAAATTGGATTGGTTTTCAATCTTAAGAATAAAGGATTTGATTAGCTCAGCAGTTTCATCCTTAGTTTGATTAACTTTTAACTTCCATTGCTGCGAGCTTGTGTTATTGACTTTGTGGGTAGCTGGGATCTTCATTTGCCGCTTGTTGAGTTTGCGTATAATAACAGCTACCACCCGTCTATCGGCATGCCTCCATTCGAGGCTCTTTATGGCCGTAAGTATTTGACTCCGGTGTGTTGGGGAGAGGTTGGGGAGCGTCCAATCAGCGGGCCAGAGGTTCTTCAAGAGACTAGCGACAAGGTCGCTATGATTCAGCAGCGGATCAGGACAGCTCAGAGTCGCCAAAAGAGTTACGCGGATCGCCGGATGTCCGAGTTAGAGTTTCAGGTCGGAGACTCCGTGATGTTAAAGGTCTCACCCTGGAAGGGGATTATCCGGTTCCGGAGACGGGGTAAGCTGGGCCCGCGCTATATTGGGCCGTTGGAGGTTGTCGAGAGGATCGGGGATCAGGCTTATCGCCTGAATTTGCCTCCAGAGCTATCGGGAGTCCATAATGCGTTTCATGTTAGCCATCTTCGTAAGTGCTTAGCCCGTGATGATCAGCGAGTGCCTTTATCTGAGATTGTGGTCGATGATAAAGTTCATTATGCTGAGCAGCCAGAGGCAGTGACGGATCGGAAGGTGAAGAGGCTACGTAACAAAGAGGTGGTGCTAGTGTTGGTGCAATGGAAGCAACATAAGGGTATCAGCACCACGTGGGAGCCAGCGATTGAGATGCGTAGCCGTTATCCTCACCTCTTTGCTTCGAGCAAGATTCTGAGGACAGAATCTTCATAAGAAGGGAGGACTTGTAACATCCCATTTTTGGGATAGGTACGTGGAATTATTTCATTGGATTAATTATTTTAATTGGGACCCAGTGATATAAATTCGTATTTTGTGTTAGTGGGATCGGGTATTGGGTGTCGGACCGAGAAAAACCGAAAATGTATATAAGGCCACCTATATGCTTGCTTGCTTGCTTTCACTTTTCTTCATTCAAATCTAGAGCTAAAGTGTGTATGTGTATGTATTTTGGCCTCCAGAGGATCCAGCAAGCAAATATTGAAGCTTCAAAGTGTGATTGAAGCTTCTAATTCATCATTGAGTGTTCTTCTTCAAAAATAGGTAAGATTCAAGCTTTAATTCGTAAATTGATTTTGTTGTTGGTTAGGAAATGGGTAAGTTAAGTTTATATATGTGTTCTACTGAGTTTTTGGTCAAATTCGTGAGCCAAAATCGAGCCAAAATCGGGTTTTGAGGTGTGAAATCGATGCTGTCAAAAAACAGAGCGTAAGGGCTGACAGTCAGTTTACGCGGTCGCGTAGGGTTAGCTACGCGGCAGCGTCGATATTCGTTTACAAGCCCGTGTAAAAAGCTACAGGGTGGTGTAAAGCTGGAGCTACGCGCCCGCGTGGGTTTTGTTTACGCGGCCGCGTGGGTTGCAGTCACACCATCTTATAGAAATTCTACACCACCGCGTAAGGAGACTGCTACATCACCGCGTAAGAAATCTTACACGATTGCGTGAGAATTCAGAAAAATAAACATATTTTAAGCGTTTATTTAGGGCTGAGTTAGTGATATTGGGTTATTCCTTTGTGTTTCTAGGGTCTCGAGTTGATAGGGTCGGGTTACAGGCAGGGAACCGAGACTTAAGGAAAGAGATTTTAGGGTCAGGTGAGTTTGCATGCTTTTCTGAGATAATTGTACGATTATTTATTTATACTTGCATGGCCTTTTACTGAGCTTACTTTATGAGATTATTATGAGTTTCTTACGAATTTATTACTGATATACTGTCATGCATGTATATTGTGTTTATTGTGATCTGAGTTTTACTATATGAGATTTGAGACACACGAGCTATCGAAATACTAAACCGTACGGCTGGGCAGGGGTCGGGTCGCTCCCGATTCCCTTTTGAATCCTGACGACCGCTTTGTGCGGTCTAGGAATTTGGGTACGTGGATTCATCCACACGGGTTGAGTACCTATCTGAGCTACTTTGTGGGATCTCATATACCTGTTCAGTAGAGAACGCTGAACCTTTTTATTATCCAGTTTACTTATTTTATCGAGCTTTTATAATAATCGTACACTAACACTTGCATTCTCACCAGCGTTAGCTGTCCTGTGTGTTTATATGCGTGTATCTCAGGTGACCGGACTTCTAGTAGGCCTGCTGGACCCAAGTAGGTTTACATCTACTGTGATTGAGGAGTTAGCTACCATCTGTAGAGGTAGTTATATTTTGGGGACTGTACATTTACTTCGGATAGTATGTGATTAACCAGGGATTTTCGTGACTTACTTTTGTAAATTAAAGTTTTAAATTATCGGGTTTTCGCATGTATGTATTGGGAATAGTTAGAGACTATTATATTATATTGTTGATGATGTGTTATTTACGTGGCATTTGGGGATTAGTTTGAGGGTGTTATATTCTCCCCCTTTTTGGATGCATTGGTTTGATCAGAGGGACCAAAAACCTTTGCAAGCAGGGATCGAACCATCTTCTCGAGCTGTATGATCTTGTTACCACATAATGTGAACCCAAGGTGAAACTGATTAAGTCTTTGTTGTTGGGCTGTTGTCAGTTGTTGCAGAGCTGTGATTTGTGATCCCTGTGCAGCCATAATGGACTTGTAATGTTCAAAAATGGCTACAACATGTTTCAATTGTTGATCCGTCAATGCCATAAGTTGCAAACTAGCCTCAAGATCTTCAAATGATTGTGGGTTTTGAGATCTATCACTGGCATCAATTCCAAAAGTAGAAACATCTGGGCCCCTTTGTTCTTGGTACTGGGGACTTCTAGAAGGTGCTTGCACACCCTCTGTTGCCATTTGTGTGGTCTTAGTGATGTTGGTACTGTCATGTGCCCCTTGTGCAGAGACATCAGTAGCACCATCCACAAATCCGATATGAACAGCCTCTGATGGGAGGTTCACCTCCAAATTGAGGGTAGGAGTTTCTTCAATGGGTTCCCTATTGATATTCTGTGCAGGATTGTCCCCCTGCACAGAGCTATGTGGCTCTGGGGATTGGACTGAGGAGGAAGGAGCTCCTACAACCTTTTTCGTTTATATATTTTATGTGAGGGGGCTTGGGAAGCATGTATAGTAGAAGGTGCAGAGGAAGTATTTCTATCATGAGGAGTGGGTTGGGGTCCTAGGGTTGAAGCAGTAATACATGGCTAAGTCTGCTCAGGACCCTCTCCTCTGTTTCTAAGATGGACATCGTGCATTGCATGAGGCAAAGGGACATCCACACTGTGAAAATTGGCACTTGGTTTCAAAAGTCTTTTAATAGTAGGTAAAGAGTGCCTATGGGAAACATGTATTCTTTTATGTACTTTAAAATGATTGCAAGATTTTGTAATTATTTCTGCCAAAAACCGTGGATACATCAAAAATTTCCCATTCTTTAAGGGACGGTGCCTTAACATCCCTTGAAAAATCATATTTGAAAAATTAAACTGTTGGCCCGTGGATAAGCACACTAAAGCAGTGGCAATATTTGAAGAAAATTCAAACCAACCAGTCCTTTTAGGGCTTAGACACTGCTGAATAATATGTACAAGATATTTCCATTTAGGACCAAAGTATGCTTTATAGAAGGTAAAAGAATCAGTTGGGCCCCTATACCCTATTTCAAAAAGACCTTCATGTAAAGCAGTAAGGGAGAGATCAGAGATACTTGTGGCATCTTGAAGATGCAAATGTTGTCGTATGGTCTCCTCGGTGATGGTAATGGGATTACCAGTTGTGGATTTCTTGTCTATGTTGCAACCTCCATAGTCACTATCAGAGTAAGTTGTTAGTTCAAGAGGAGAGTCCTTAGGATACCATAGGCCCAATTTTGGTTGACCTTTGAGACATCTAAAGATTCTCTTAACAACAAACAGATGTGAATCTTTTGGAGCACATTGAAACCTGGCACAAACATCAAACATTATATCAGGTCTAGAAGATGTAAGATACATTAGTGAACCTATCAAGGATCTGTACAGATGAATATCCACATCTACTCCTTCTTTATCTGCATCAAGTTGTTTATGAGTGTCCATTGGTGTGTTGGCAACCTTTGTATCCTTGTATCCAAACTTTTCCAGGTTGTCATTCACATATTTTGACTGACTTATGAAATGTCCAGTGGGCTTCTGCTTGACCTGCGATCCTAGAAAGAAAGTTAGTTCCCCCATTAAACTCATTTGAAACTTCTTGTGCATCAAAGTCTCATACTCCTTAAACAGATGGTCATTTGCTGATGCAAAGATGACATCATCAACATAGATCTGAACAAGAATAATCTCTGATTTGATGGACTTGGTGAATAATGTCTTGTCCAGAGTACCTCTTTTGAATCCATTCTGTAGAAGATTTGAAGACAAAGTGTCATACCATGCTCTTGGGGCTTGGTGGAGTCCATAGAGTCCTTTGTCTAACTTGTAGACTCTGTCTGGATACTTATAGTCTTCAAATCCAGGGGGTTGACACACATAAACCTCTTCTTGAATTGTACCATATAAGAATGCAGATTTCACATCCATTTGGTACACTTTGAACTCTTTGAAGCTGGCATATGCTAGGAACAGTATGATGGCTTCTATCCTTGCAACTGGGCCAATGACATCATCATAGTCTATTCCTTCTTCTTGAGTGTATCCTTTAGCTACAAGTCTTGCTTTGTTCTTGATCACTACACCTCTCTCATCTTTCTTGTTTCTGAACACCCATCTTGTACCAATTGACCTCTTACCTTTAGACAAGTCAACTAGAGTCCATACATTCTGAATCTTGAATTGCAAAAGTTCTTCTTGCATTGCCTCAATCCAAGATGGATCTTTTAGTCCTCAGATTCCTTCTATGGCTCTAATTGTGACATGAAGCATGCATGTTCAAAGGCAGCTAGACTGAATTCAGGGACTGCTGATTCAGTATCAGGTGATTCCTTGTGAATCATTGTCCTTGTTTGCACAGGAGTGTGTGGATCTCCCATTATCTGATTAAGAGGATGATACTTGTGAACCCTGAGTGTAGTTTCCCTTTCTGTCTGAAATGACTTTCCCAGATTTGTTTCATCACCTTCTGCACCACTTGATGATTCTGCCTCAGTAACAGTTTGATCAGGAGATGGGACTGTTTCCCTATTAGTTGGAGTTGTTACTTCAGGGCTTGGGATTGGCACTTCAAACTCTGTATGTATGTCTTGTTGGTCAATCAGGACCCCAGGTGGGTCACAAGAGAGAAGTGGTAGAACAGTGTACTCATCCCATGTAGCAAAATCTGGAATTGTTGGAAACTCTGTGCCAACAGCTTGAATATTTGTGTTACCAGCCTGAGAATTTGTACTGACAGTTTCAGCACTGTTTCCAAGAGTTCCTGCAGAATACTCAACAAAGCTCAGAGAATTTGTTAGTGAATCTAAATCAAACAACCAATCAGGACCAGTGCCTTTGACATTTGCAGTGTTTTCATTAAAATCAACATTGGCACTTTTGTCAATGGTTTTAGACACACTGTTATATACTCTATGGGCTTTGCTTTGAGTAGAGTATCCTACAAAGAATCCTTCTTCAGCCTTACTTTCAAACTTTCCTAAGTGAGTTTTAGTATGGAGGATAGTGCATGAACAACCAAAAGGTTTTAGGAAGGCTACTAAGGGAATCCTGTGATGGAATAACTCATAGTGAGTTTTCCCTCGTGACTGAACAACTTGAACTCTATTTAGAACATAACAGGCTGTATTTACTGCCTCTACCCAGAAGGTCATTGGTAGATTGGAATCAGCTAGCATGATTCTAGCAGCCTCTATTAGAGTTCTATTTTTCCTTTCAGCTACACCATTTTTTTGTGGTGTTCTAGGTGCACTATATTGCCTTGCAATGCCTTTAGACTCACAGAAACTATTTAGGATATGATTTTTAAACTAACTTCCATTGTCTGACCTGATCACCTTAACTTTTAAATTGGATTGGTTTTCAATCTTAAGAATAAAGGATTTGATTAGCTCAGCAGTTTCATCCTTAGTCCTGAGAAAATAAACCCATGTAAACCTGGAGAAATCATCAACAATGAGTAAACAGTAAGCTCTTTTATTCAAACTCAGAACAAATGTTGGTCCAAAAAGATCCATATGAATAAGATGAAGAACATATGAGATTGAATTTACTTCCTTGGCCTTATGAGAAGTTTTGTGTTGCTTGCCTTTGAGACAAGCTACACAATGATCATCACAAATGAACTCCTTTTGTGGTAAACCTCTTACCAAGTTCTTTTTGACTAAAACATTCATGGATTTGAAGTTCATCTGACACATCCTTCTGTGCCAAAGAGCAAACTCATTTGATGATGCTTTGGGTATCAAACATCTTAAAGTATTTGATTTGGATAAAAGATCGTTGTCCAAACAGTAGACATTGTCCTTTCTTGGTATTCTGAGTAAAACAAGATTTTCAGGAATTTCAAAATCTTTTGAGAGGACAATGCACTCAGAGTATGTGAATAAAACAATATTTTGTTTGTCACAAACTTGAGACACACTTAGTAAATTGTACTTCAGCTGTTCAACATACAAAACATCATTGAATATCATATTGCCTGCTTTGACAGTACCCTTACTTGTTACCTTACCTCCCTTGGAATTTCCACCAAATGCAACAAACCCTCCTTCAAAGCTTTTGAAAATTTGACAAGCATTTAGAGTTGCCTGTCATGTGCAAAGAGCATCCACTGTCCATACGCCATCATGTCTTATGTTGGCTCTTGTGGTTGCCCTGCCCAAAAAAAGCTTAGTTAGTAGTGGAGTAAACCCAAACCAAATTGGTTTTGGGTTGTCCATTGACATAACTAAATACTGTTTGTGTCTTTTTAAACTTAGTGAGATCCACTGGTGGATTCTGTGAAGAGTATTTAGTTATGACATGAGGTATCCAGGTGTTCTTTCCAACTGTTTCTTTAACAGTATCAGAAGATCCACTACCGGTTCCAGTTTTAGACTAAGCAGTTGGAACTGGGTTTTGGGTGCTAGCAGCTTCAGAATTTGCACTACCAGTCCCAACTTTTGGCTTAACAGTTTCAACACTTTCATTAGCAGTTTGATCTGTGTTTTTGCCTTTAACACACCATACATTTTTCATGCTTGATTTAGATTTTGCTATAACTTGTTTTTGGTGTATAGGCTGTTTTTTGTTGACTTTTAAGTACCTGTGATCAACTGTCTTCTTTGGAACTGGTGTGACAAGTGTTTGGGCCTTTGAAAGTTTTAAATTTTGAACAACGGCATGTTTTGAACCATAGTCTGTTTTGTAACAGATGGTTTATATAAACAGTGCCTGGCCAAATGATTTTTCCTGCCACAGTGGAAACATCTTTTGATTGTTTTGATTGGAGAACCAGTGTTGTGTGACCATAACTGGTTCTTGTTCCTTTGATTTCCCTTCACCTGCTGCTGTGTGGAAAACTTTTGGACACCATGCTTTTAGCATGTGCATATCGGAACAGTTTTACCCTTTTTATTTGCTTTGGAAGAAGATGCAATGCTACAGTTAGAAGGTGCAGAAACATGTGGAGCATTATTGCATACACTCATTTTCTCTTTTCCTTTCACACTGTTGGTTCTGATAGAACTGGAAGTAGGGGGTCCTATAAGTTCACTCATTGTTTTGGAGTTACTCTCAGCTTCCTTACACTCACAGCCTTCATTTTGAATCAATTCTTCTTTAGATTCAGGCTTGTCCTCAAGGATAGGATCTACAGTTTTCATTTATTCATCTAATGGTTCATTCACAAGCCTATCATCAACTTCACTCATAGGATGAATGTATTTGTTATTATATCGGGGTGGAGTAGCCTTATATCGTATACCTTTATTGGGATTGAGTTGAGATTTGACCCTATATTTAAATTGGACTTCCATTAGGTGTTCTAGCTTTTGGTTGGTCAGTTTGAAGCTACCCAAGTCTATATTTATAGATTCTATTTTCTTGTTAGCTTCTAATACATTCTGTTCAGCCTCATATAATTTTTTATTTAGGGTCTCTATTTTCTCATTTAGTTCCTTTTTCTCCCACTCATGATATGTTCTATCATGTCCCATCTGAATCTCATTATCCTTATAGTCATTGATGTGTTTTTCAAGATCCTCTATAGCCTGCATATACTCATATCTCCTCTCTTCCATCCTAGCTAGAGTTTTGCACATGCTCTCATTATGATCTCTGTACTTTTTAACCATGTTTTTGCACGTTTGAGAGCAGAGTTTAGCATTTACCTCAGATGGTAGATCAGTGGAAGTGAAAGTTGTAGTTTCTGCCATAAGAGCTTGATTCTGAAACTCCTCTTCTGTCTGGTCACTCTAGTCAAACACATTGTCTTCTTGAGAGACAAGAGCTTGTGAGGATGATATTTGATTGGTTTGTTGGGGTCTTGATGGCTGCTGACCTTGTGATCTGCACTCTCTAGCAAAATGGCCATGTTTGTGGCATTTGAAGCACTCAACCTTTGATTTGTCAAATGCTGGCTTGCCTTCTGTTCTGGCTTGAAAGTTTGGTATGCTAGTCCTTTTCAGAAATCTTTTGGCCCTCATAGTCAACATAGCATGTTGCCATTTTAAGTCCATCTCTTCTAAATCATCTGGATGGATTTGTTCCAGATCTTTAGCATTAAGAGCAAAAATTCCATCACTTGCAACAAATGCTTCATAATGAACTTCAGAAGAGTTACCATCAGCACCTGAAAAAGCATCACAACAGTTTGATTTATCAGTTAATGCTGATGACAGCAGAGCAGTGTTTTAATTTTAAGAAAAGAATTTTTTTTATTTTCAATTTCAGATTCAAATAGTCTTAGGTTGTTTTAGAGATCATCCAACTCTATTTCATCTAGAGTGTCTTTGGTTCTCCATTGAGCAGCATAGACTGTCCATTTTTCACCAAGAGATCTGAGGAATTTTCTATTTACTTCATCTTGATCCAGGCTGACCTTTGCACTCTCCAATTCTCCTATCAGCTTATTAAACCTATCAAAAATTTGAGTAAGGTTTTCATTTTTGCCACTAGAAAAATTTTCATACTACTGTTTTAAGAGATCCCTTTGGTTCCTTTTGGTGCTAACATTGTCAGCAAATCTTTTCTCTAAAGCAATCCAAAGAGAATGAGTAGTATAGAACTTTTTAAACTGATGTTGATAAGCATTAGGAATGGCTATTTGTAAAAGAGTAAGAGCTTTGACTTCATTCATTCTAGCCTTTCTTTCAATCTCAGTTTTTGGAGGTGTTCTTTTTGGTTTGCCCTTAGCATCTAGTTCAGGATCAACTGTAGGAGGATTTTCAATAGCTTCCCATAGGGCATAGTCAATAAATTGAATGTGCTGTTGAATCCTGAGTTTCCACATCTCGAACTCGGTGGGTTTGAGCATAGGCACTTTGAGTCCTTGCCCAGATCCACTACTGCTATTTTCAAACTCCATTGCAGAAAAAAAAAAAATTAAACAAAGAATAACAAATATAACATGTGGCTCTGATACCACTTGTCAGGATCAAAATCACCTAAGATTAACTGGTTTCAATAGTTCATAGTTTAAACCAACAACCTTGTTTTGAATCAAAGTCCAATTAAGAATTTTGCGGAATAACACTTAACTGTTTTAAGAAAACATTCAGAACAAATAAAGAACAGATATTCAAACAAATATAACCAATATCAAAACCTTTATATTGCCAAAATCTCTTATTACAATCACCTCTAATCTGTTTTGATTAGACGAAGAACACTAGTTGTTCTTAGGTTTTTACAACCTTAGAGGCTTGAGAAACTTATCAGAAAGAAATTACAATAAAGCACCACGATTACAGTTTTTGCACACACACACACAATAGAAAGACCTAGTCTATCTATATATATAGTCTTCTGATTTGTTTCCTTGATGAACTCTGATTTCTCTGGTAGTAGATATGCTTGGAAGATCTTCAAATCTTGAAATATATATCACTTCGTGAATTTCAGCACTTTCTGTTATCAATCTGTTGAGCAGCTTGAACTTTTAACTCTGGCAGCTTGAACTTTTGAACTAGCAGCTTGAGTTTGTTGAACTGGCAGCTTGAACTTTGTAATTACACTAAATTCTACTAACATCTTGAGAAATCTAACTAACAGCTTGGCATACTTAGATTATTTCCCAACAATGATAAATAGAATATATATGTACTTGGGAATTGGCTAGAGTTGATAGGGTATTCTATAATTAAGATAAAAGTCATAATAATAATTATCATTTTTGTTATTTAAATCGAATTTAAGTAGGTAAAAATATATTCAGGCTTAAATATAAGTAATGTGTTAAAATATTTTTGAAAACTCATGTGTAGGTCCCAAAAGGTTTCCCTAGTATGCAGTTGTAAGCTGTAGAGGGCGGTGAATACAACTATTTAGAAACTCAACACACTTTTCTCAATGTTTGTATGTATATATCAACAAATGTTAATTACAAAAAAGTTTGAACTGCGGAATGGTTGAAACTGAGATGACAATACAATAGATAGACAACTAATCTTAGACACACTCAGACCAGTTACAATGAATTCACTCATTAAGATGTACTCACTGATTTTACAAGACAAACAGACGGCTTGAACAAAAACAGCTTCACTTAAAAAAGGCCATTTAGTGGCATAGAAAATGTGCCACTAAATACAAGAAATGTTCCACTAAAGACTGTTAAACTAATTGCTGGCACAAATAAAAAGTGCCACTTAAAGCGCTGCCACTAAAGATATATAGTGGCACTTTATGAATGTGCTGCTGCAGGCCTTACATGTTTTAGTGGCACTTTTTTAAAGCCACAAATTGTATGTTTACTTTTGTGGCACATATTTAGTGTCACTGAATTTTTGCTTAATTTTTAACAACAAAAACCTTTAGTGGCACATATTTTTATCACACAAACATTAACATTTCATACGTAATAATATTTTACATTTAATTCTAATTGCATTAGAATAAAAACCTTTTTTAATATCCTTAACTTTATAATTTACTAATTTCGCAATCTATTTATTTAATTAAAGCTCAGTGACTGGTTCGGAAATACTAATTTATTTAATACATTTTAAACTCCCATAGAAAAGTATATAAATAATTAAACTATTTGTCGGCCCAAAAGATTAAATGAGTTAACTAATCGAATAGTCCTAAAGCTAAAGTCCATCAAAAGAATTAATTTAGCCTAACACCTTAATAAAGATCCAACCCACGCTCTCCCATCTTTTCTTTGGTTTGGCCCACCCACACAAGGGTAATAACAAAGATAAATATGCATATAGATTTGATAATAATTTAATTATTATAAGTTCATAACATTTTATAAATAAAATTAATACTCTTAGAATAACTTATTAATCCATATGGTTTCTTTTAACCCAAAATAAAATAACTAATTTAACAAACCAACTAAAGAGTCCAACTTTTGATTACATTCTAAACCCACAATCTAACACATAAATTGTCCATAGTACTAAATAAATATTTATTTCCAAATTATGTGAATTGTTAAACCTATATATATATATATATATATATATATATATATATATATATATATATATATATATATATATATATATATATATATAAGTAGCAAAAATCAATACCATTACTTTTTCCCTCTCGGTGCTTGAACAAAAAATAATAATGAGAAGACCACCCCTTACGGGGCGGTAGTCACGAGTCTAGGTCCCACATCATGCAACACGATATCAATCATAACTAAGATAGAGTAATTATATTACGGAATTATATATTACAAGTACAAACATACTAGGATTTAAGTTTAATACAGATTACAGTTTTTAAATTAAACTTATAAGGGGCACAATTCTCATCTAATTCATGTCATCATATAATCAAGATAAATCTACCCAAACCATCATATTGTAATCTTCCAAGTAGTACCAAAAAGGATTTGCTGGGTAGAGGTCTATGAAAACTCCTGTCTTGATCGAGTAAGACCTAAGAACTAGGTCCAGCAGGTGACTTTCCTTTGTCTTTTCTTGTAAAAATGTTATGTAGCAACCGTAAGCAATGCTTAGTGAGTAAATAGATTTTCAAATCAACATGCATAGTCAAGCGGATCATCATAAGTCTAGCGTGATTTGTCTTCGCTGCCGCTACAGCCCTCATGATTGAGACATAGTAGTTATAGAGTCGGATGATTTCAAGCCACGCTCACGCTTAAATCGTGGGGATCAGCCACATACTGGGCTAGCTACAAGTAAATCAACATGGCGGAACATCGGAAGTCATACCAAGTTCAATAGAACTGGTGAAATAGCCAGGTCTAGAACAATAGACCGACAAGGCTAATCAAGCTGAATCAAATGTCAAAGTATATGAAATGATGAAGCATACGTATTCAAAGTCATGATAGCAGTAATCTTAAAGCAATATCTTAAATGAACTGTAAAAGCAATATCATATGAAGTGATAAGTCAAATAGCTATCATGATCCGCTGGGCAACACCCAACCATGGTGTGCACAGGTCACAATCCAGCTGATAATATGAATGTCAATTCAATCTAGCATCAACAATATGTCTCAACCGGAAATTCAAGCATGTTAAATCTGAATATCTATAACTCACAGATCTGGGGTCTTTATCAAACAGATGTAAAATCTGCCACCTGAGTTATCTCAGGATTTTATCTTTTTCAATCTGTTCTCTGTCAATTCAAGTCTTTGACCCGCTTTTAAATCTTTAATTCAATGTTCAGAATTTCACTGAACCTGTCCAGAATTATCATATCAATCTTTTGTCAATATCAACATCTTTTATCTTTAAAATCTTTATTTCATCTGATTCTGATAACTGATCATTCATTTATTTTTCTTTCGTTCACATTAAATTCTCAAAGGATCAATATATTATATCATTTTGCTAATTATCTTGTTAATTTATGCATTGTCTATGTGTTTTATTCAATATATTCGAATGTAGGGAGTGGGTTTCGATTTTAGGGATTAAATTCAAATTCTATATATTAACTTCGAATTTATAGGAACAAATTCGAGATCCATGCTTAAATTCGAATCATCATTCGAATTTGATGATTAAATTCGAATACCCCTTTCGATTTTAGGGGTAAACTCGAGTAAAGGGTTTAAATTCGAAGCCCATGCCTCGATTTTAGCTAAAAATTCGATTTTGTTCCATGCATTTCGAGTTTGATCTTGGCATCTCGAATTTGTTCATATTTTACAGCTTTAAATCATGAATTTCTAAGTCTAAAATCATAAATATACTAAGTATTAAGCCTAGTTTCGATTATATTATACATAACCTAGTTAATACTAGGGGTGAGCTCGGTACCGGACCGAACCGAACCAGTACCGATCCCGAAAATACCGAAACCGAATTATTAGATTTGAAAGAACCGAATACCGAACCGTATAATTTTATATGGTGCCGGTTCGGTCCCGAATACCGAATTTTAGCTAATTTAAATACCGAATACCGAACCGAAAGTACCGAATACCGAATTTTAGCTAATTTAAAAACCGAATACCGAACCGAATATATTAATTCGGTACCGGTACCGGTTCGGTACCGGTTCGGGTTCGGGAAATGGTACCCGTCGCTCACCCCTAGTTAATACTCAATCAAAAATAGTTAAATTCGAAAGAAAGTTGGTAAGTTCGAAAAATCGAAAATACGGAAACTTTAAACGTCAATTCTTACCTCAAATTCGTACGAAATCGAACATGTATTAGCTTATTCTTGTAGTACTCTCCGAGATCTTTCCAACGATGTATAAAACTCATTAATCGGCCGATCGATTTTGGGAGAAATTTAGAGAGAAGTAGAGAGAGAGTAGAGAGAGAGTGTAGAGAGAGAGAGTAGAGAGAGAGTCAGATTTCTAAATGAATGTTTAATAATCTAAATTAAGTTTATATATTTAATCAGTTACATTTTAAATTTAACCCATTTTTACTTTTGTATCTTACATCTCTTTTATTTAATTATCTTTAATAATTTATTAAATCATAATTTAAATATTTATATAATTTAATTAAATATCTCAAAACTTTATTAAATTATAATTCAAATAATGTAATAATATTACATTATCGGTTCAAATACTGAATTTAAGTTTAGACAAGACTAGGTTGTTACAGAATGGGCTCCACCACGCACAAACTTCGTCCCCGAAGTTAGCTATGTTCGAACAGACTGGGATAAGTAGCTTTCATAACATCTTCAGATTCCCAAGACTGATGCGAACCTTTGTGGTGTTTCCACTGGACGAGCACCATCTGTATTTCTTTATTTCTAAGCTTCTTGGTCTTCGAGTCCAGAATACACTCCGGCTCGTCAACCACTCGAAGCTTCTCATCAATCTGCAAGTTAACGTGTGGTATTTGAACTTCTCTTTCGTCTGCTAAGCTCTTTCTCAAGTGACTAACATGGAATACAGGATGTATTCCAGATAAGTCCGTTGGCAGTTTAAGACGATAAGATTGATTTCCTGTCTTTTCCACAATCTTGAACGGATCGATGAACCTCGGAGCTAGCTTGTTTCTCTTTATGAATCTCACCACATTCTTCAATGGAGATACTTTCAGCATCACCCAATCGTTAACCGCAAAGCTTATTGATCTGTGTCTATTATCATAATATGACTTCTGCCTGCTTTGAGCTTCTAGGATATTTCTTCTAACAAGTTGAATCTTCTCGTGAGTCAACTGTAGAAGGGCAGGTCCTGTTATTGGCGATTCACCTGTTTAGCGCCAACAGGTAGGAAATCTGCACTTTCTTCCATATAACGCTTCAAATGGAGCCATCTTGATCGTTGAACACAGGCACGAAGCATATCTTCTAAAGTAAGGATAGTACGCTCACTCTGGCCATCTGCACTTGGGTGATAAGCCGTACTCATGGAGATTCGAGTACCCATCCCGTCTTGTAGAGCTTGACAGAATCTAGATGTGAAACGACTATCACGATCAGATACGATAGACTTTGGCACACTGTGACTAGAAATTATTTCGGTTATGTATAATTGTGCCAATCAATCAAGAGAGTATGTTTCTTTCATCGGTATGAAGTGAGCTGACTTTGTTAATCGATCCACGACTACCCAGATGGAGTCGTGATGACTCTTGGTTTTCGGCAACTTCGTGATGAAGTCCATTGTTATATGCTCCCACTTCCACTCAGGAACTGGCAGTGGTTGCATATCCCAGAAGGGTTTCTGATGTTCTGCCTTAACCATCTGACATACTCTGCAGCTTTTAACGAATCGACCGATGTCCTTTCTCATCCCTGGCCACCAGTGGTCAGCTTTCAAATCAAAATACATCTTTGAGCTGCCAGGATAAATAGATAATTTGGACTGATGAGCTTCGGAAAGAAGAGTGTTGCGAACAGAACCATACTTAGGAATCCAGATTCGGTTTCCCTGGAGACAGTGAAGTCCCAAATGGTTCAGATATAAGAATTGTAACTGCCCTTTGAGATTTTCAGAACCGATATTCTCTTCTTTCAGGGCTTCAACTTGAGCAGATCTAATATCTTCAATAAGATCGGAATAGAATACAACAGGAGTCAGGGCATAGCAACACTTTTCCGGGTATACTTTCCTACTCAAAGCATCCGCGACAACATTAGCTTTGCCGGGATGATATAGGATCTCACAATCGTAGTCCTTGATAAGCTCCAAGGACCGACGCTGTTTCATGTTTAGATCCCTTTGAGTAAAGAGATGTTTGAGACTCTTATGATCGGTGTAAAGCTGACACCGAGTCCCATAAAGATAATGACGCCATATTTTCTGTGCAAAGGTAACGGCAGCCAACTCAAGATCATGAGTTGGTGCCCTTTTCTCGTAATCCTTCAATTGCCTTGAAGCGTAGGCAATTACTTTTACCCTTTGCATCAGAACACATCCTAAGCCAGTATCAGATGCGTCGCTGTAAACGAAAAAATCATCATTGCCTTCTGGTAAGGCTAGGATCGGCGCTTGAATTAATTTCTGTTTCAAAGTTTTAAATGCCTTTTGCTGTTTATCCGTCCATACGAAAGGTGTATTCTTTCGTGTTAACATTGTGAGTGGCATAGCAATCTTTGAGAAGTCCTTAATGAATCGCCGATAGTAGCCGGCCAATCCAATGAAACTTCTTATTTCTGAGGCATTGCAAGGCGTTTGCCATTTCTGAACGGCCTCGACCTTAGAAGGGTCAACTGAAATACCTTCGCCAGATACAACATGGCCAAGGAATTGGATCTATAAAGAAGTCAAAGTAGAATTTCAAATTTCGTTTGAAACAAAGAACGCTTAAGAAGTAACTCAAGACAATATAAAGTTATACCCGTCTTAGCCAGAATTCACATTTTGAAAATTTTGCGTAGAGTCTTTCCTTTCTCAGTAACTCTAGCAATTGTCGCAGATGATTAGAATGATCAGCCTTCGTTTTGGAGTAAATCAGAATATCGTCTATGAATACGATAACTGACTTATCCAACATTGGTCTGCACACGCGATTCATGAGATCCATGAACGTCGCTGGTGCATTCGTTAAACCGAACGGCATTACGAGAAAGTCGTAATGACCGTATCTCGTTCGGAAGGCTGTTTTCGGAACACCCACATCTCTTACTTTCAATTGATGATACCCAGAACGAAGATCAATCTTGGAGAAATAACTTGCTCCTTGTAGCTGATCGAACAAATCATCAATTCTGGGCGGATAATATTTATTCTTTATGCTGACTTTGTTCAACTCGCGATAATCGATGCACATTCTGAGAGTTCCGTCTTTCTTCTTTACAAATAAGACAGGTGCACCCCACGGAGATGAACTCGGTGGGATAAATCCCTTTTCTAACAGCTCATGCAATTGCTTTGACATTTTCTGCATTTCTGCAGGTGCAAGTCTGTAGGGAGCTTTGGCGATGGGAGCCGCACCAGGAACTAAGTCAATGCCAAATTCGACTTGATTATCTGGTGGCACTCCAGATATGTCATCAGGGAATACGTCTGGGAACTCACAGACGATAGGAATATTAGATAAGGATTTCTTTTAGGCTTCAGAGATGGTTTCAGATGAGACATAGCATATGTAAGATTGATGACCTTTAGATAGATATTTATGAGCTTTTTCAACTGAAATGAAGCAGTGAGCACCTTTTCACTTTTCGCCTTTGATTTCTAATACTCGGTCGTCTGAAGACTTGATCCTGATGATTCGGCGGTTGCAGACGATCGTAGCCTCGTTATTCATCAGCCAGTCCATGCCGATGATGACGTTGAACTCTTTCAGCGGAATCGGGATAAGGTCGAGGTTGAACACGATATTGTCAACCAGCAGAGTACAATTTCGGTATAGGGAATCAGCCATAATATAGTTGTTACTGGCTGTCTCAATATCAAGTATCATAGGGAGTTTTGATTGAGTTTTGGATAGTCTTCGAGTAAAAGCAGTAGATATAAAGGAATGACTAGCACCGGAATCGAATAATACGCGAGCAGGGATTGAGTTAAGCATGAACGTACCGGTAACCACGTCAGGGGTTTCCTTTGCTTCCTCGGCTGATATTTGAAATGCTCTAGTCCTTGTGGTTGGCGTTGCAGCTGAGCTTTTCATTGTAGATCCTCCCGCTGACGATTGTGTATGACCTCGTTGCCCGCTGCGACACTGATACATGAAGTGTCCTCGTTTCCCACATTTCGCACTCCGAGTCCTCGCTGTGGACACTCTTCGCTACTGTGACCAATTCTGTTGCAAGCAAAGCATGTAACGTCGTCTGGGTTACACAATCCCATGTGTGACCTTCTGCATGTTTTACAAAATCGGGGCTCGTTTGTGAGGGAATAGGCTTTGACTTTCTGTGGTGAACTATGTTGTTGGGATTGCTGAGGTTGTTGGGACTAAGATTTGTTTGGTCTGAAGAATCTGCTGAATCTATGCTTCTTCGGAGGAGATGGACATGTCGGGTTTGCTGTTGGAGCATAGATCTGATCGCCATACTCTAGGTATCCTCTCTCGATCTGTCTGGCCGCTTCCACCATTTCCAGATAGGACTTATACTTTATCGCGCTCATCGGATGTCGGTATCTTGGGTTGAGTCCTCCGCGGAATCTATTCATCTTCCTTTCCTCAGTAGCTACTTGATACGAGGAGTAGCCGCAAAGCCGTGAAAATTCATGTTCGTATTCATCAACAGTTTTGGTTCCTTGAGTCAACTGCATCAGTTGTACTTCCATCTTGTCTCGCTGGTCGACCGGACAATACTTCGCGTTGAACATGTCTAAGAACTTTTCCCACTCTAAAGTCTGTATTTCTTCCTCGCCATAAATGCTTCTTTGAGTCTTCCACCAAGCATGGGCAGCTCCAACAAACAACGCAGACGCATAACTCACCTTTTTCGATTCTAAGCAATCAGAGATTCTAAAATCTCTTTAGTATGACTGATCCAATCCATCGCCTGAATTGGATTGACTGTACCCTCAAAGTTAAGGGCACCGCTAGCTTTAAAATCTTTGAACTTACAGCCTTTTGGCTGCTCAATTTGGGCATCAGGGGTAGAGTTATCAGAATCAGTTTCATCATTCTGGACTTGTTTTTCTTTTCGCTTATTCTTTTTATCGTCACGTCTTTTAGCTTCGGCCTCATCTCTGGCCTGAAACTGATCTTGAATAGTCTTATTTTGTTGTTCAGAATGTTGGGCTAATAACTGTTGCATAATTTCAAACATTTGTTGTGGGGTCATGTTGTTTGGTATGTCACATGATCCTGATCCTGACATCTTAACTGAAAATTAAAATCATTTAACTATCAGTTTATAGACTTAGATCTATGTACCCTTTTTCCCATCCTAACAGTCTGTACATCCTATCTCAGTTCAAACCACCTAAATGATTGATACATATGTATTTCTTCAGTTTGAGACCAAGTATACTCATGTAATACTTGATTCACTCAAACTATGGGCTCTGATACCATCCTGTGAAGACCACCCCTTACGGGGCGGTAGTCACGAGTCTAGGTCCCACATCATGCAACACGATATCAATCATAACTAAGATAGAGTAATTATATTGCGGAATTATATATTACAAGTACAAACATATTAGGATTTAAGTTTAATACAGATTACAGTTTTTAAATTAAACTTATAAAGGGCACAAGTCTAATCTAATTCATGTCATCATATAATCAAGATAAATCTACCAAAACCATCATATTGTAATATTCCAAGTAGTACCAAAAAGGATTTGCTGGGTAGAGGTCTATGAAAACTCCTGTCTTGATCGAGTAAGACCTAAGAACTAGGTCCGGCAGGTGACTTTCCTTTGTCTTTTCCTGTAAAAATGTTAAGTAGCAACCGTAAGCAACGCTTAGTGAGTAAATAGATTTTCAAATCAACATGCATAGTCAAGCAGATCATCATAAGTCTAGCGTGATATGTCTTGGCTGCCGCTACAGCCCTCATGATTGAGACATAGTAGTCATAGAGTCGGATGATGTTCAAGCCACGCTCACGCTTAAATCGTGGGGATCAGCCACATACTGGGCTAGCTACCAGTAAATCAACATGACGGAACATCGGAAGTCATACCAAGTTCAATAGAACTGGTGAAATAGCCAGATCTAGAACAATAGACCGACAAGGCTAATCAAGCTGAATCAAATGTCAAAGTATATGCAATGATGAAGCATAAGTATTCAAAGTCATGATAGCAGTAATCTTAAAGCAATATCTGAAATGAACTGTAAAAGCAATATCATATTGTGATAAGTCAAATAGCTATCATGATCCGCTGGGCAACACCCAACCATCGTGTGCACAGGTTACAATCCAGCTGATAATATGAATGTCAATTCAATATAGCATCAACAATATGTCTCAATCGGTGTAAGGTCTACTACTGCAAGATCTATCTAGACGCGGATCCGTGAACGAGTGCGGAATCCTCGTTGACGGTTAGACGGACAACTCTCAACCAACAGAACACGGAGACTATTAGACGCTGAACGAACGACACACGAACGATCCTACGAACTAATTCTCTCCGAAACGGCACTCACCTAGCTGATAAACTCGAGATCGCCTCTTGCTTAATTCCTCACGAATTCTGCAAAAAGTCCTCTAATTATTCGAATCTATCCCTAATTATAGACCCTGATTCGAGTCTGTTGTGGGCCAAGCTCGAATCTGGCCCAAGGCCCATTCGAGTCTGTCCATATTGACAGTCTCGAATCTAGCCCATTCGAATCTAAGGTCTCATTCGAATCTATCTCAGATTCGAATGTATTCCCTTAAGTAATTCGAATATACCCAAAATACTTAAACTCTTAAGTGATAAAACTTATGATATTACCTTATGATTGATTTTATCTTTGAACTTTATGTTTGAACTTCTTGTAATACGTTACATCAAGTTCAAACATACAAACACTAATAAGCATCAATCATATATAATATATTTATAGCAAACACATGCTAAATCACAATGTAAGACCACTTAGACTGCTATCGTCACACGGGATGTACCAACAGACTCCCCCTTGACGATAGCTTCTAATAATTCACACATTTGATTTAAGAACTTGGTTTATTTATTGATTCAAAACACTACCAGCATACAGACCTTTCTCGACGCATACCTTGACCACATTTTCATACTTACTAGCCTCAGTATCCATATGTGCGTCACTGGAAATCTTACAATTATACAAAATCTGCAGATCTTCTTTAGATAGGTTTACCAGGTGAAGCGGGTCATAGACTCTAAGAATAACATTTTCTTCTAAGTCTTCCATAACCGCTTCCCCAGTTTCCGTGTCAGCATACCACCACTTCAGATTCTTCAGAATATTTTGTGGCATTGGCTTGAGAGGAACCTTCCTAAGACATCTAGCCGGCTTATAGTGAATCCTCATCCAAGGTCGTCCAGTTAGAGGATCAATATGTGACGGATCCTCTACTCTTCTCCCGACCCTTGGATTCAAACGTTCGAACTTCCTTGATCTCCCTTCCTTTCTTATGATTCTTTCGATTACGCTCGCGTAGGGATCATTGCCAATGTTTATAAGATCTTTCCAAGCTAGCGCAGTGATTTCGATTTTTGGCAAGGAGTTGAACGCTTTTAAAGTTCGCCTCATGTACTGAAGCCCGTCTTTTCTGTTTATTATAAATAGCTGCAGATCTCTGTCAAAGAACCAGCTTAAAATTCGCTTAGACAACTTCCCAGTACCTGGCACTCTCATTGTCTTTTTAATTGCTGCTTCCTTCTCTTCAGCCCTGAACCATAGCTTTCGTTTTTCTTCATTAGTTAGCTCTCTTGCAGGTTCCTCTGTCGATGGCTGAGGATTCAATGCAACATTAACTATATCTACATCGACAATATTATTTCCATCAATCATGTAAGTATCAGTGATAGGATTCTGCTGCACAACTATCTCGTCAGCTTCATCATCCTCATCAGCAAGTACTTCATCATCCGACCGCCAGTCTACTATCTCCCCTGGCACAAATTCCCCTTCCTCCAGCTCTTCATCTTCATTATCAAAACCTACATCCAGTGGATCATCATCGAGATCCATGAGCGCTTCAATCATCTCGCTGATCTCAAAGTCTGTAGGCTGTTTAGATGAACTGGCCTCACCCCTTTCTCCTTCGCCTTGACTAGGCTCCCCCTGAACTTGTGTAACTTGAGCTGCAGGAAAATCTACAGACTCAATCTCTTTATTCGCACCGGGATCATCGCCTTCATGATCATCTCTTCTCTGCACCTCCTGATCTCGGCACGATGTCTCCCCCTGAGCCTGTAAATTTTTCATTAACTGCTCAATTAGGGAGCGCATCGACCTTATCTCAGCTGCCTGATCGCAAACAAAAGTTTTCATTTCTACGTTCTCTTCCTGGACTTGCTCCACAATCTTCTTCAAATCGGCATTTTCTTTATCAAGATTTGCATTATGAGTCTGAATTTCTCCGATCGCCTTTGTTAGGCTTAAGATTTGGACATTCTGGAAGTCAACGCGAGCTTTAAGCTGCAGAAACCTTTGGTTGTCAGAGTATGTGGTCGAGATAGATGGAATGGACTGTATAGGAGTAGGAATGAACGGTGATGGTATATACGGTTCATCTTGAGGTGGTGGTGGTGGTGGTGGAATGGTGGTTTGAGGTTCTTGATGTTGTGGAATTTCTGGTTGATCTACAGGAGCTGAAGATGATCCTTGCATGAACCTGTGACGTTTGGCCCGTTGCCTTGTCACTAGTTGAGGAACTTCTTCTTCTTCAAAATCAGACTCCTCCAATTCCCTGTTCACGCGCCTCCTCGAACCACCCTCATTTATAATCAATCTCGAACCATAAGTTCCAATTTGAATATCAGGAACTGCAGCTGCCGGAACTTCCGCGGATTCTGAGTCGGATTCCGAGGATGTTAATCCGTCATCTGCCCCTTCTGGCTCGTATTCCTCCACATCTCTAAATACATCATCTGTATCTACTGGGGGACTAAGCAGCTCATCCACTAACGCTGCTGCAACATCTTCATTGGCATGTGGACCAGATGCCCATATTTCCTCCAAGGTTTGAGCAATCTGCTCAGAATCAGGAATGGCACTTGAAGGCCCTGCTTCCTGTGCTTGGGGTTGTTCGCTCGTAGAAGGCCTGGAAGCCTGGATTTGACTCGCGGCTGGTCTTTGTCGGCGTCTTGGATCACGCGGCTGAGCAAGCGGCTGTTGTTGTTGTAGACGTTGATGTTGTTGTTGCTGTGGTTGAATGTCAGCGACCCCTGCCCAGTTGGCATCTTCCTGGGCGTGAAATTCCCTATCCACAATCGCTCCAAACAATGGACGCGCAACCGGAACAGCCAATCTTCCTCGATGTGAGGAACAGTCAGCAAAGATGCGTTTATCCATAACATTCACGCTCAAAGAGTCATCTGATTGTGGCAAATTTGGCAAAAAGTGCCATATCAACATCATGACAAATCTTGGATATAGCAAAAATCTTTCCCTTTCTGGAGCCGTAATTTGATGAACGAACTCCGAGAAGAACATCTGCGAAAAGCTGAACTGCCGATTATATACCAATGCAATAACTCCAGATTGGATCTTTGACACTATGTAATCAAAGCCAGCTTTCTTCGGCGCAAAACAGACCATGAATACGTGCACCAAGAATCTCCATTGCCCAATCAGGCCACTCTTCATGTATGACGACTTTGTCACATCTAAACTGTAGCCCATTCTCAGAAAAGCAGTCTGCCTAATACTTAATGGAAAGTCAATAGGCCCATCTTCTTGTTCTTGAGAACCCAACTATAGCACTTGGCGCAACATATCTGCTGAGAAGACTAGAGGCTGGCCAGCGATTCTGGTTCTGATAACTGTCGGGGTGACAGTACAGTCCACCTGTAAATGATCATAAAACTGGCGTACATACGAAATTACAATTGGAATGTTATGATACAAAGCATAGCTAATCCTAGACTCAGCTAGGAAGTCCAAAACTTCGCGAAAACCCTGTGCCTTAGGGATATTATTATCTGGATTAAGGACCATATTATGCTTCGGGACAAAAGCGTGAACTGCCATATCTGCACAATAAATAAAACTGTTAGACTCATTAAAAATCAATAAACTTGTTTAAATTCAAATTTGTTTTATTTTGTACTTGATTAAATACAAAATCTAACATAATTAAATTTCCACAAGTTTAATAAAATTTAAATTAAACAAAGTAAATAAAGTACAGATTCGAAAGTAACAGATTTGAAGTGTCCATATTCGAGTGTAATGGACAGATTCGAAAAGTCCCTATTCGAGTCTAATGGACAGATTCGAACATCATGGTCATCTCGAATCTAATGACAGATTCGAGAAACCCATGAACAGATTCGAATCTAAGAATAGACTCGAAACCCCGTCGGTCCTTCTTTCACCAAAAATCCAAGATTTTAACCGTTTTGAATTTAGTAATTCACATACATTAGTTCAACCAGGTTCTAATCATTGATTTATGCTTTTAATTTGATCTTTTATAGGTCCAAACTTGGTAATTTAGCAAAAAAAACCCTATTTCGACCCACAAAACTTCAAAATTCGATGTTTTAGCCTAAAATTGTGTATAAAACTACACAAATCTTGTACAATCCGGTTGATTATACCTAGATGTATCTGTAGAGTCGAAACACCAAGTAAGAGAGTCGACAAAATGTCGTTTAGGAGAATTACGATAGACTCGAAGGAACAGATTCGAAATCGCCTTGATAGATTCGATAGTATAGATTTGAAAACAGATAGAATTAATGACCTACTGTTAACCTATTTATACCACCAACCCTCGAGTCTAAGCATAGATTCGAATCTACTGACAGATTCGAATTACTCCTTATTTGAGTCTGTCTTAGATTCGAAACCACCAACACTTAGAAAAATTTCGAAAATTTTGAAATAATTTCAACTTCTCCAACTTTTTCTACGGTATCGTGTAACCAGATAAACTATGCCAATTCTTTTACCCTACGCTTAAAATAATTCACGCATTTATTTTATTCAACTTTGAATGCACCCTAAGTAATTTTTGATCTTTTACCTAAGTAAAAATTAAACTAAACTAAAATGAAATAAAATAAACTAAGGTAAAAATAAAATAAAATAAAATAAAGTAAAATAAAATTTTGACCAAAAAATTAATCTAGACTTAAGAAAAATTTACAATCTAAGCTAAATACTTAACAACATATTTTTGATGAGTATAGTCTAAGAAAGGTTCAATCAGATAGCGATGTCTGACACTAACTTTCA
This sequence comes from Centrapalus pauciflorus, assembly GCA_020465985.1. Classification (NCBI taxonomy): domain Eukaryota; kingdom Viridiplantae; phylum Streptophyta; class Magnoliopsida; order Asterales; family Asteraceae; genus Centrapalus; species Centrapalus pauciflorus. The sequence goes on along the minus strand of JAANYP010002238.1, from coordinate 217,877 downwards.
GTACTTAAACTTTCACACTTAGGAATTTTTGATTCCTTTGATTGTTTGTTGTGACATACCTATTTAGCCAATTGTTGGTATTTTACCCTGTTAAACATTCTACATTTCGGAATATCCCTTGGCCTTTTTATTTATCAGGAAATTATCTTACGTGACTCAGACATAGACATACTTTTATGATCAAGGCTCACAGACAAAGATTCTAACTTGTTGGTATTTGCAAACTTTCTTTAAAAGACAAACATCGGACACAGGTCTGTATTTTCATACAACAAAGTGTCTTAGTTCGACTTAAGGTTTATTTTTAAAGGTTAGCAGATAGCGGTGACAGGTCTGTACTGACGTACAACAAAGCGACATGTCTGCTAACCCGAATCTAAACAGAGACAACAGGTCTGTACTTACGTACAACAGAGTTGCATGTTTTCGACTCTCAGTTTTACATGATATTTCTATTCTTTCCATTTTCAGATGTATTTGATGTTGCCATACATCCCCAGAAAGTTTGCATACCTCATTTAGACTCAATGTTTGTATGTCTTGTACATAAAAATTAAGAACGATTGGTCGTACATCTAAGTTAGTGACACGCTTGACTTTTGTTTCTAAGAATTTTATAGCGTGAGATTCCCTATATGTATTATGCCTACCAACACATCAACTAAATAAAGTATAACACTTAGGATTTAGTTGCGTTATGTGTGAAAGCCTAAACACTTAGAGTCTGTAACGACGGTGCTAATTTTCGTCACTTTGAACCTATGTATCTAAGACTTAACTCCTTTTCTGATATTCTCTTTTTCTTTTTTTTTTTTGTATTTTTGTAATTTTCTCTCTTTTTTCTTTGTTTTATATAAGAAAAGCAGTATAAAATAAGCTAACCTACTAATTACTAAAAATAGAACTCAAAATTAAGAAAACTTACTAAAAATAGAAAACTTTCCTAAATTAGCAGACTACTGTAAAGAAAGAAATACTACGACTCTAAAGAAAATATAACTTACTACTTACAAGGTCAAATACTCTGGGTTGCGCTTCCATCAGTTGACATTAAATCTCAAACCGTGACTTATCAAACGCTGGTAAATAATCTGCATTATTATCTTCCGTTGCACCTTTACTAGTTTGATTAGTTTTTTCAGCCACAATCACGAATAAAATGATGCCTTATGTCTATGTGCTTTGTTTTACTGTGTTTAACTGGATTATTAGTTATAGCAATTGTAGATTGATTGTCTATCCTAATAGGAGTTTGAGTTAAGCCAAACCGATCCCGCAATTATTGTTGTATCCACGAACGTGAGCAGCAACTACCGGCAGCAACATACTCGGCTCGCCCGTTGAAATGGCTATCCGATGTTTGTTCTGCATTGCAGGTACCACTCCCTCCTAGGAACTGAGCAACCTCCAGTTGTAGATTTGCGCGTCAGCTGCATCCTCCTCCGAGTCAGAATCCGTGAACGCTTCCAACTCTATGATCTCCCTCCGCGTGATACCAAAGTCCCAGCTTCGGTTTCGACTTGAGGTTATCGTAGAATCCTATCAAGCTTTCATTAGCATCTCTTCGGATCGCTTGAAACCTAGCACAAATACAACAGCAAACATTATGTCAGGTCTTGAAGCAGTTAAATACATAAGGACCCACAGCATGGCCCGATATAAAGTCGGATCCACATGGTATCACTTTCAGTACGGCCCGAGATTGTGATTCACTTGAATCGGCGTGCTCGAGTGGGCAGTCAACTTAGTTCCCGTTCCCTCCATCCCAAACCGTTCTAATATGTCATAGACATACTTAGTTTGATGGATAAACATCCCTTCCTTCTTTTGGTCAAACTGGTACCCCAAAAGGAAATTCACTCCCCCATAGCACTCATCTCGAACTTCGACTTCATCCACTTCTCGAATCTGCCAAACTCTGTTCGTCTGATGATCCACAAAAGAGACATCGAACGTACACTTTGTACCAAGATAAAGTGATCTCCCTTCTTTAACAAAGAGAGTACTATCTATCCTACCCTCTCAAAGCCATTTTCTAAAAGATGGTGATAGATTCATACCAGCCCTAGGTGCCTGATGTAATCCAAAAAGAGCCTTCTAACGATTACTCTATCCGGTATTTAGGATCTGTAAACGGGTCGTGTTCTACCATAACTAACTCCTTCACTTTCCCATACAGGAAAGCACTCTTACGTCCAGTTGATATATGTTAAATGCCTTTGAGGGACAAAGCAAAAACAAACTAATTGCTTCTAACCTGCTACTGTGCAAAACCTCATGTAATCGATCCTTCCTCCTTGTCTGAAACCCTTTAGCAATAACTCGCTTTGTTGCGCGTGACATAAACCCCGATGCGTCCTCTCTTGCCTTAAAAACCCAGTTGGTTCCTATGGCAAATCTCCCCTCGTAGTAACAGGAACTAACCTCCCAACACTTCAGTTTCCTAAATTGTGAAATCTTCCTGCACGCTCAACACAGAGTTGTCCTTAAGTGCAATTTGCACATTTTGGGATCACTACTTGCGATGTGCAAAACACGAATATAGACATGGGTGATTGCCTGCGAGTCGTTTATTCACACAACAAACAGTGTTTTTATTACATACTTCCGAGTCTCACACCCTCGTTGGATTCCTATGTATGCTATCCTTAGGATGGTTTTGTTATCCATAGGGTCTCTATATCGATCTACGCCTGTAGTTAGCTACCTAAGTTGGGATCCTATTTCACTAAAGGGGAACAGGTCAGTCGTCCACATTTTTCTTCCTCACGGATCGTTTTCCTCCTCAGAGCAGACTTGATGGCTGAGTCGATTCTCAAGTGTTAGGTTATTCTGGTAGTAGCAACTTCTGGAGACCCATCTACAGTCTGCAGTATGCTCGGACGTAGACTTCGAACGTGGTCCTCGGAAAAATATGACCATCGTCATTTTAGGTGCAAAACTGTAGCCAGTCCTTTATCAGGATTGTGTACCCTCAGCACTCAAGCCAAGGAAGTTTAAATGACTCAAATTAACTTATCATAGTCAATAGCCATTCGCGAACCATTGGGGTTCATGGTATACTTGTGACTTCAATTTATGACCAATCTCAACAGTACACACTCTTTTGTGTACAAAACCGTTTGTTTTTGGTGGTTTGGCACATAAACCTAGGAATGATCCGTTTCTGCCTTTCTCACCAACTTCGGATTGTGTGTTCGTTCTTAAAGTGTACATGGTACTACCAAACGGTTCGAAATCCAGTTAAGTTAGGTGGCCGGTTTATTATCAAAATTTCATAACATGTTTTTTCAATGATTTGACTTGTACAGGACTTCGATTTAAAAATGGCACGCGATTAATTGCTTCAACGTGCCTCCCCCCAAAAACATGGTAGGAGCTTGTAAGCGAAAGCATAGTCCTTGCAGCGATCAAGAAATGTTCTTTTTTACGTTCGGCCACCCCATTTGTGTGTTCATATGGGCAGAAACTGTTGATGCACGATGCTCGCTTTGATAGGCCAATATACAAATGTAGATGTTTTAAATTCAGTCCCATATACACTACGTATATTTTTTACACTTAGTTCCGTTAGGAATTCTCCACTTGGTCTAGAACCCGATGAGCTGTTTATAGCCGTCTCGTCCTCTTTACGTAATAAAAAAAACACCATGAAACGTGAGTAATCGTCACTGATAACTAAGCAAACATCAACTACCCTCCTATACTCCTTGTTGATCTGGGCCAAAAAGGTCCATGATGCCAACAAATCGAATGTCGAGGTTAAGTTCCGCTTTCTGGAATTGTTGTGTCTTTTTATGTTGCTTGCTTCATGCACGGTGACCACACTTGTCTTCAAATTGAAAGCTCTTCAGAGGCACACCTTGCACCAAACCATTCTTCGTTATGTAGTTCATTTTCCTTAGGTGCAAGTGAGCCATGCGTCTGTGCCACCAAACCGATTCCGTCTCCGAAGCTTTTGATAGTAAGCAGATCGGACCCATCGAATTATCTGGCTTGTTCATGTCGAGCATGTACAAGTCATTCTTCCTTGGAGCCCGCATCAATATCCAATCTTCAGGTATCTTGAATCCCGGCTTTAGCACTACCGCCTCAGTGTCAGTAAATAACACCGAGTTCTTCTTATCACAGATTTGAGATACACTAATGAGATTATGAACCAGTTTATCAACGTGATAAACTTGATCCAATGTAATCGTCCCATTAGTGACTTCTCCAGTTCCAGTGATATTTCCTCCTTTGTTACCCGCGAATGATACGAATCCCCTATTACCCCCCCTGAAGTCTGTGAGAAGACTTCTTTCCCTTTCCATGTAGGCCTGGAGCAACCATGTCGACGAACCAATTGTTGTTTTGGACGAGTAGTTTCTCCTCCATGAGAAAATAGGTTAGTTTATCACGGGGAAAACAAGCCATGACTGACTTGTAATACCATGCTCGTCCACAACTTAAGTCTTTTCAAGTACCCATCTCGGCCGTTCAGGTGACTTGGGCCTTTGAACTGAATTCTGTTGTGGTGCCGAGTGATTTAGATTCACTCTTTGCCTTTGAGTAGGCATTTGTTGTGGTGCTCTAGAATAAGTCTTATTAAACTGCATTTCAGACTGTGATCCCTGAGCTTTTACCGGAACATATTGTCTAACAGGAGTATGTGACCTAACTGGAGTGTGTGACCTGCTAGGTGTGGTGCTCCTGTAGACTTGTTGAGGTGCTGACCTAGATTGATTAATGACACGATTCGGTGAATTTGTCCTAACCACTTCTTTTGGTCCAACCTTAACCGGTGTTTGTTTCACAACAGGTCTTGGTGCTGCCTGCACAGTTTTCTCGGTACTCTGAGAACTACTCGTGCTCGCCACACTTGTTGAGGGCTTAACAGGTGTTGGGTTCACTGTCTTAGGGGTAACATCAGCTTTCCTATTTGGACAGTGAGAAGCAACATGCCCTTTCTCGTGACATCTAAAGCAAGACATCTTATCCATGGACTTTTTGGTTGGTCCCTTAGATCTAGGCGTCTCACTAGTGTCTATTGCCTTTGGTACATCTACAGTGTCTGTCTCTTCGACCTGGTCAGCCCATGAAATTTTCTGTTTTCCTGCAGGTGTTTCAGTGGAGGAAGACACAAATTTCACTTGCTTGACCTTGACGGTTGAGTCAGTCACCTTAGGTGTATTTTCAACTTTAGGCTCAGGTGTAGGTTCAGGTAGGTCCTCTAAAACTACTGACTTGTCAGTTTTCTCCTGAGGCTGAGGCACATAGTTTGCATTGAAAGGTGGAGGAATTTCGTGAAAACCTAGACCTACAGGCTTCTTAGACTGTCTTTGTGCATCTAAGACTTTTCCTAGGTTTAGGCTCGAATTCCTAAACTTTTCCAACTTACTATTTGCCTCTGCTACCTTAACCTTGGTCTCGGCTAGCTCTATGTCCTTGTCTTTCAGACTTTTGGTCAAGGCTTCTACGTGCTCATACATAAGTTCTATCCTAACACACTGCTCACTCAGTTTGTCTTTTAGAACGATTACGTCTTGAGCATCAGCCTTAAGCTTTTCTTTTAAATCTTGTTTTATATCATTTAGGCTAGCATTCTCAATTTTTAAGTTTTCATTTTGAGCAGCTATGGTCTTATGTGAGTCTAAGACTAGATTTAACCTATCGTTAGAACTAACACATAAAGCACATAAATCACGAAATAAAGAAACAGAAAGACTAACCTTAGAGTTATCAGATTCCACGTTGGCCATCTGAGCAGCAAACTCCAGCACGGTCTGATCATTCGCCTTCTCTACCCACATCGGACTGTTTTCCCTTGTGGTCTGCTCATCTTCATCACAACCATTCTCCGTAACTTCAGCCATGAAAGCTCTAGCGTTGGACTCAGGATGTGAACTCCAGTCATAAGAACCATCTAGCTGTCTGTCAGAAGTGACATTGGATATCAGACCCGCTAGATTGGCTTGACCAGACGAAGAACTCGGAAGGTATCTCTGTTGGGACTGACTTTGGTACTGTCCTTGATGCTGACTCTGTCCTTGGTATGATTCTACCTTCGGTCTTTGACACTCCCTTGCGAAATGTCCCAATCCCTGACAGTTGTAGCATTTGACCTTAGACTTATCAAATCCTATCCCTTTGTTGTTCATCTGCAGATTCCTCCCAGTTCTCTTAATGAATCTTTTAACCCTCTGGGTCACCATGGCCAGTTGCCATTTAAGATCCATTTCCTCTAAGTCATCAGGGTCGACCTGATCGTAATCTTCATCCCAAAGAGCCGGATCATTGATCTTCCCTTGAACGCAATTTCCGTATGCGGCCACAAATGAAGCAAGCAGATTCAGATGTTCTTCCGCCGACTTTGCGCTCATTGGCATCTTTGAATAGCTCTGACTGGTCGATGCCTGTTGGACTTGAGGTTGCGGTTCTTCCGATCTTCCTAACCCTAAGAACGCGCGATTCAGTGAGTCTTCGGACTCTGGTGGCGATGACGTTTCTCCGGTGAAAAACGCTGTAGCACTCTTCTGATCAGCTGTCACTGATGATTTTGATGTCTTTCCAAAATACATAGCCGGATTTTGGACTTGCTCGTAATCAGTCTCAGCTTTAATCATCTCGAAGTGATATGCCCTCAACGTTCCCACGATGTCATCCAGTGATTGAGCATAGTATTTATCTTCATTCAGCTTAATCATTGCCACGTACATAGCCCATTTGGCTGGTAGGGCATCAAGAAGCTTGTTGTTCTTGTCACTGTCCGAGTACTCAATGCCATGACTTTCAAGCTCTGTTATCAGATGATAGAACCTTGTGATAATATCATCTAACTGTTCATCCTTAAGAGCCTTGAAAATTGCAAACTGTTGGGTCAACAGCTCTGTACGCTTTCTACGTACCCGTGGATTACCCTCACACCTTTTCTGGAGAGACTCCCAAAGTTCTTTTGACGTCCTTTGGGTCCGAAATGTGTGCAAGATATCTTGAGGTAACGCCATACGGATAATGGAGAAAGCCTTGTTTTCAGCTTCAAATAGTTTCTTGTCATCCTCTTTCATCATCTGGTATGACAGAACCTTTTGACGGCCTTCAACCTCAGAAACTGGTGGAATGTACCCTTCATCAATGCACACCCACATGCGCATATCGTTGAATCGTACAAAATCCGTAAATCTGTCCTTCCACCAGTAGTAATCCTCAACTTTCATCAGCTTAGGTGGTGCATTGGCCTTCCCAACTTCGTGATCCATCTCAAGGAATTTCTGAAGGTTTGACATCTTTTCTGAAACAAATTGAATTTAGACTTAATTAATTTAATTCGAAACTAATGTGAATTAACTCTTTCGAATCTAGATAGATTCGAATGTAATTAGATTCCAATTTATTTTGGGATTAAATTCGATTAAGTATTTTAATTCAATTAGATTCGAAATATGTCAGATTCGAACAATTCCTTAGATTCGAAGATATGTCAGATTCGAAGGATTTCTTAGACTCGAAGACCCTTAGAATCGAAGGCACAACAGAATCGAAATTCAGCAGAATCGAAGCACAGAATCGAAACAGTAACAGACTCGAAACAAACTCGAAACAATATAGACTCGAGATCCAATTCGAATGTAGTAACAGATTCGAAACAACACAGACTCGAAACTGACTGAAATTGACTCGAAAGGAGCGTATTTTGGTTAGACTCGAGACTAGAGAGAAACCCTAATTACCCCTATAGATTCGAGCGCCGCAAACTCGAAAAACGGCTAACACTTTGATTTTTTGACGTTTTACAGATTAAATCACTATTTTTCAAATGAAAAATATTGATTTCGACCAAAAACGTGAAAAACGACAAAGTGTTTCCCGAATATGAATTTACTAAGCTCAAAAACACGTTTTTGAGAGAAAAACCGTCCAACTAGCGTCAAGAAACCTAGAATGTATCTGATGAACACGAAGAACACCACGAACACTCCGTAGGCTCTGATACCACTTGTAAGGTCTACCGACTGCAAGATCTATCTAGACGCGGATCCGTTAACGAGTGCGGAATCCTCGTTGAGGGTTAGACGGACAACTCTCAACCAACAGAAACACGGAGACTATTAGACGCTGAACGAACGACACACGAACGATCCTACGTACTAATTCTCTCCGAAACGGGACTCACCTAGCTGATAAACTCGAGATCGCCTATTGCTTAATTCCTCACGAATTCTGCCAAAGGTCTCCAAATTATTCGAGTCTATCCCTAATTATAGACCCTGATTCGAGACTGTTGTGGGCCAACCTCGAATCTGGCCCAAGGCCCATTCGAGTCTGTCCATATTGACATCCTCGAATCTAGCCCATTCGAATCTAAGGTCTCATTCGAATCTATCTCAGATTCGAATGTATTCCCTTAAGTAATTCGAATCTATGGCTACATTCGAATCTATCACAGATTCGAATGCCAAGACTTGTATTCTAGAATCACCTAAGAACTTGTCTTATCAATAACAAAACTAGACTGCTGTCGTCACACTGAATGTACCAACACTTATTCTTATTTATGAAAAACAAAAGAAAAAAAAACCATAAAAAGCTCAAAAAAGAGAATATTAGAAAATGAGTTAAGTCTTAGATACATAGGTTCTAAGTGACGAAAATTAGCACAGTCGATACAATCTCTAAGTGTTAAGCTTTAACACATAATACACCTTAAACTCTAAGTGATATACATTTTCTAGTTTGATGTGTTGGTAGGCATAATACACAAAGGGAATCTCAAAGCTAATAAAATATTCAAGAGAAAGTCATGTGTGTAACTAACTTAGATGTATGACCAAAGGGTCTTAATTTTTATGTTAGAGACATACAGATACATCTTAATGAAAAGAAAAGAATAGAAAAATCTTGATAGTAAATTAAGAGTCAAAACAAGTAACTTTGTTGTACGTAAGTACAGACCTGTTGTCTCTGGTTTGACTCGAGTTAGCAAGATAAGTCACTTTGATGTACGTCAGTACAGACCTGTCACCTCTGTCTTGCTAGCTTTAAAAATAAACTTTAAGACGAACTAAGACACTCTGTTGTATGTGAATACAGAACTGTGTCCGACGTTTGCCTTTTAAAGAAAATTTGCAATACCGAAAAGTTATAATCATTGTGTGTATGCCTTGATCATAAAAGTATGTCTAAGTATGAGACACGTAAGGTAGTTTAGTGATAAATGAAAAGGCCAAGGGATATTCCAAAGTGTAACATGTTTAAAGGGAAAAATAATACCAACAATCGCCTAGAAATGTGTGTCACGACAAACAATCAAGGAATCATAAAATTCATAAGTGTGAGAGTGAAATACTGAAAGTGCGTATTTGACACCGCTATCTGATTGAACCTTTCTTTAACTTTCTCACCAAAAATATTCTATTAGCATTGGATGTAAATTTTAAAAGTATTTTTGAGTAGTTTAAGTTTAAATTTTATTCAAAATTTTACTTTATTTTCTTTTATTTTATTTTATTTTATTCTAAGTAGGAAAAAGATCAAAGTTTCTAAGGACGGATTTTCAGTTGAATAAACAAACATTGCATGAAAATCTATTGCTTATTGTAAATAATTTTGCAAAGTTTTGTTCTGTTACTCGAAAAAGTTGGAAAAGTTGAAAAAGTTGAATTTTATTCAAGGATTTTCAAAATTTTCATTTAAATTCGAATTCAAGACAAATTCGAATTAACATTCGAATCTGTCAGAAAATTCGAGTTTAAATGAAAGTTCGAAGGTTGTTAGTATATATAGGTCAACAGTGACTCATTATGTCACCTACATTTGACCTTCTTTCATTCGAACATGCTCAGCAGCGATTTCGAACTTATTCCTTCGAGTTTCCCGTTTTCGAATCTTCTACTTTTTCTCGAAGTTTTGTCCATTTGTGTTCGAATCTATCAACAACTTTAGGTATAAACATCAGTATTATACAAAGTTTAGGTAGTCGAGGACTCAATTATAGCAAACAAACGATGATTTTTGAAGTTTTTGGGGTTTAAACTTTGTGACTCAAAAATCACAAGTTTTAACCGGTGAAACTACAAATAAATTGCATATATCTTCGATTGGATCCTAATAGGACTAGTTAATACTATTTTCTAAGTCTAATGGGGCTTAAATCATGGATTTGTGCTCGAAAGTGACTAACTTCGAACATGTTCATCACGTTCGAACTTGTCAGAAAATTCGAATTTGTCAACAAACTCGAATTCAGTCAAATTCGAACATGTCCTTCGAATCTATTATTAAATTCGAAATGTTTGCATATATTTAAATTCAAACTTGTAGAAATTCGAATGTGTTGGATTTTGGACTTACGTAACCTCAAAATAAAACAAATTCGAAATTAAACAAGTTTCATTTGTATTTTCACTAGTAATTTTGGTTATTGTTTTATGTGCAGGCATGGGTGAAAGAGCGTTCTTCCAGAATGCAATTTTCGTGAAGAGAATTACCGTATTTAAGGCAATTTTGGGAGCACTTACAAGTTGACTGTACGGTGATGCTGACAGTTTTGAGGACAAGAGTTGGCGGGCAGCCAATAGTTTTCTCCGCGGATATGCTGCATCAAATTTTGCAGCTAGGGTCTGTAGAACAAGAGGCAGGGCCCATAGATTTCCCTATACATATAAGGCAAGCGGCCTTCTTTCGCATGGGATATGCCCTGGATATAACCAAAGCTTCATTCATGAAAAGAGGGTTAATAGGGCAGTGGAGGTATTTATCACATGTGATAATGGTGTGCTTTGCACCGAAAAAGGCGGGATTCGATTACATTGCCTCAAAGATGCAGTCGGCCATGATTGCCTTGGTTTATAACAACAATTTTAGCTATTCAGAGATGTTCTTCGTGGAGTACGTGCACCAGATCACAGCTACAGCGTGCGAAAGATTTTTGATGTATCCGCGCTTCGCGATGATGTTAATTCGCCTTTTTTTTCCAAATCTGCCACAGCTACCGGATCTTCAAAGTGTAGCAATTACAGATAAACGAATTACTGGGCTGGAGAAGGGCCTCAGCCGCAGCCACTGCAGCAACAGTAGCAACAGCTGCAACCTCAACCACAACCTAAAGGAGGCAAAGAGCTACAGCAAGTCAAACTCATGCATCCAGGCCATCATCAAGCAGAGTTCAACTGTCAACGGCAGCAGGTCCATCTTCAGACGCTGCATGAACTTCAACAGGATACCCAGAAATTGATCAAACCACCCAAACACTCGAAGATATCTGGGCTTAAGGGACTAACTTAGATCTAAATCTGAATGAACAACTGGTTCAGGATGTTTTGGATCCACCAACTGACCTTCAGGAAATTTTGAGAGACGTTGATGAATATCAGCCATCGGATGATGAGAATTTGGACATTAAGGTCCCGATGGCAGAAATTGAAGAAAGAGAGGCTGAGGTAGAAGGTCAAGCTATGACCACCTCTGAGTCTGAGTCGGAAGAAGTTGAAGAAGTAGAAGTACAGGAAGTAGAGGTAGAGCGTGTTGATCCATCTGTCCGCATAGGCAGATATGGTTCAAGAATTGTGGTCAGTATGAGAGAAGAAGAGACAAGAGCTGCTAGAGCCTCAGATGATGATTTTGATTTTGAAGCAGAAGATCCTACTCCCCTTGTTCCTAGACATAGGGCGAAGAGGCATCGTTTTATGCAGGGAGCTTCATCCATCTCTTCTCCAAAGCCTGAAATGCCAGTTGTTCAACCATCCATCACGCCATCACCAATTACATCCATTCCATCTACATCATCCACATTTACTGAGAATCAGCGATTTATAGAGCTGAGGGGCAAGGTGGATTTCCAAACAGTCTAAATCTTCCAGCTTACCACAGCAGTACAAGAACTTGAAGCTCATAACAACAGACTTGATCAGGAGAACGCTGAACTAAAAACAATTGTTGATGATCAAGCTTCAGAGATTAAATCAATGAAGTCCCTCCTGGAGCAGTTACTGAAGAATAGTCAAGATCAGGGGGAGAATAGCTGTAAAGAAGCCCAAGTGACAAGAAGAGATGATGATGACAGCAATGATCCCGAGGCAAGAAAAGAAAGTGAGCTAGCAGATTTTCCGATTGCTCCGCAAGCAACAATTCAGGGGGAGCCAAGTCAGTCTGCAGTAGAAGAAAGGGCTGAAGGTGAAGCTTCTAAGTCCATTGAAAGGGAGCTGATAGATGCTCTGATGGATATAGAAGAAGAAGAAATAGTGTTTGATTTTGAAGATGATGTTGAAGATATGGAGGAAGGTGAGTTTGTACCTGAAGATATAGTTGATTGGAAATCTGATGAGGAGGTCGTGGAAGATGAACATGACAACGTTGATGAAGTAATCATTCATTCACAACCCATCACAGAACAATATGTACATAACGATAAAAATGTGATTGATATAGATGAGATTAAGTTGGCCTCTGTAGAAGATTCAGAACTGGAGGAAGCTGATAAAGAACCAACCAGAGCTGAATTGTTAAATCTATGGTTCCGTAAGGAAGAAAAGAAGGCAGAGCCGAAGATGAAAAGGAGGATGAGAGTGCCAGGTTCCGAAAACATATCAGGTGGAATTATTAGCTGGTTCTTTGACAGGGATCTGCAGCTATTTATATTAAAGAGAAGACACGGACTTCAATACCTGAGGCGAACGCTCAAAGTGTTTAACACACTACCAAAGGTTGAAGTGAAAGAATTAGCATGGAAAGAGTTGATAAACATTGGTGACGGCCCTTATGCTGAGGTAATCGCAAAGATAATCAGAAGAGAGTGTAGATCCGGAAAGTTTGAAAGACGCAAGCCGAGGTCAGGCAAAAGAGTTGAGGATGAGTAAAGAATAGATCCTCATACGGGAAGACCATGGGCTAAAATGGTGTACAAACCTGTAAGATGCTTGAAGATGGTACCATTGAAGTCTATGCCACAGGACGTTCTTAGAAACATGAAATGGTGGTATATAGACAATGATACAACTGAAGCAGTAATGGAGGATACAGAAGACAAAGTAATTTTAAGAGTATACGATCCGTTGCACCTAATCAACCTATCTAAGGATGACCTGTTAAAGTTACATGATCAGCCAATTTTCTTTCATGAAGGCTGGAGATCTGAGGCTAGGAAATTCCAAAAGATAGTTAGAGTATGTATTGATATAGGATTATATGCAAGTAGTAGCTTATATAGTTCTAGTACTTAGACAAAATGTAAATAGTTAGAAGCTATCGTCAAGGGGGAGTCTGTTAGTACATCCTGTATGACGATAGCAGTCTAGGTATAGATAACATTTTGTGTAAGTCAATTTACTTGGTATTGAATATTAACAAGTGTTTGATATATGTTTGATTATATGTGTTTGATATTGATTGTTTGTATGTTTGAACTTAGGGTAATGTGTTACAATAAGTTCAAACGTAAAGTTCAAAGATAAATTCAAACATAAGTTTGAAGGCAAAATTTCGCATTTGGTAAAGGACAAGTTCGAAAAGGCCTTGGGCCAAGTTCGAACTTGTCCTAGACAAAATCGAACTGAGTAATATAATTAAAGGTTAATTCGATTAATTATTAGACTTTTGCAGATTTTGTCAGAGGTTTTTAGCAAAAGGCGATCTCTAACTTGCTAGCAATCAGAGAGTTTCGTTTGAAAAAAATCATCGTGTTGGGACGATCCGTTGTTCGTCTATCACTGTGCTAGTCTCCGTGTTTCGGTGTGCGTGGTCTATCCGCACTCGTTGGCAGGTGTTGCGTCAAGATAAGATCCGTAGTCAGGCGACTTTACAATTTTCAAAAGCTTTAGTGAATAAATCTGCATTATTGTCTTCCGTTGCCACTTTTATCAGCTTTATTAAGTTCTTTTCAGCACAATCACGTATAAAATGATGTCTTATGTCTATGTGCTTTGTTTTACTGTGTTTAATGGGATTATTAGTTATTGCAATTGTAGATTGATTATTTATCGTAATGGGAGTATGCGTGTAAGTCAAACCGTAATCCCGCAATTGTTGTTGTATCCACAAAACCTCTGAACAGCAACTACCAGCAGCTACATATTCAGCCTCGCACGTTCACATGGCTACCGAAGTCTGTTTCTTGCATTGCTAGGATACGAGTCTCCCTCCAAGGAACTGACAACCTCCAGTTGTTGATTTCCGGTTCAAGCTGTAACCTACGTAATCTGAATCCGTGTATGCTTCCAATTCCAGATCTCCATCAGCGTGATACCAAAGTCCCAGCTTCGGTTTTGACTTGAGATATCTGAGAATCCGCTTCACGGCTTTCATATGGATTTCTTTCGGATTAGCTTAGAACCTAGCACAAATACAAACAACAAACATAATGTCAGGTCCAGAAGAAGTTAAATACATGAGTGATCCGATCATGGCCCGATATAGAGTCGGATCCACATCAGTATCAATTTCTGAACCCCGTCCGAGATTGTGATTCACTTGAATCGGAGTAGTAAAATGAGCAGTCAGCTTTGTTCCTTCCATCCCGAAGCGCTCCAGAATATCGTAGACATACTTCGTCTGATGGATAAACATGCCCTCCTTCCTCTGTTCAACTTGAAAACCCAGAAAGAAGTTCATCTCTCCTATAGCACTCGTCTAAAACTTTGACTTCATAACCTTCTCAAAATCTTTGCACATGTGTTCGTTTGACGACCCAAAAATGACATCATCAGCGTACACTTGTACCAAGATAAAGTCTTCTCTCTTTCTCTTCACGAATAATGTATAATCGATTCTCCCTCTTTCAAACCCGTTGTCTAAAAGATGAGTTGATAGCGTCTCATACCATGCCCTTGGTGCCTGATGTAATCCATACAGAGCCTTATCGAGTCGATACACTCTATCAGGATACTTTGGATCAGTAAACCCAGGAGATTGTTCGACGTACACCAGTTTCTTCACCTTGGAGTTAGACGGTAACAGTCTCTTCCTCATGACCATTGTCCTTGGAGTTAGAGGTACTTGTCTGATTCTCGTTTGTAGGTAACTCAGGTTCAATCTCTGCTGGAGACCAATCTTCTGTTGCTATAGGCTCAGAAGTTGATGGAATCCTTGTCTTTGGAAACCTTGATTGTCGTCATTCAGGCTTAATGACGAGAAGTCATCCTCCATTGTACCTGCATTTCCACTAAAAGGTATGTTAAATGATTCAAACAATGAGTCATAATCAAATAAACACTCAGGACCTGTTTGGGGCTCATGTGAATAACTTGTAACATGAATGTTAAACACAATTTCTACCGTACTGTTTTTCTTTGTTAAAAACCCTTTTGTTTGGTGAGTTAGGCACTTAACCTAGGAAATATCCTTCGTCAGCCTTTTCACCAAACATAGGTTGATGTTTTGTTTTCAATAAAGTACACGGTACCCCAAACGGTTCAAAGCCTGTTAAATTAGGTGGTCTTTTATTCAGAACTTCATAATAGGTTTAGTTCAGTGATTTGACAGTAAGGACCCGGTTTAAAACATGACATGCGGTATTCACTGCCTCCCCCCAAAGTCCTGTTTTTCCGTTCTGCCACCCCATTTTGTTGAGGCTCATATGGTGCACTAAATTGATGCACTATGCCTTTGGATAGACAATATACACCAATTACTGTGTTTTTAAATTCTGTTCCATTATCACTCCTGATACGTTTTACCCTCGTCCCGTAGGAGTTTTCGACTTGGTCCAAGAACCAAATCAACTTTCCAGCTGTTTCCTCCTTCATATCTAAAAAGAAAACCCATGAAAAATGTGAGTAATCATCAGTGGTAACTAAACAATACCAACTACCACCTATACTTCTTTTGTTGATAGGTCCGAATAGATCCATATGCAACAAATCGAAAGTGGAAGCTATCGAGTTCTGAGTCTTTGACTTGTGTGACTTCTTGTGTTGTTTGCATTTCTTGCATGGTACACACTTGTCATCGAACTGAAAACTCTTTAGTGGGACACCTTCCACCAGACCATGTTTAGTGATGTAGTTCATTTTCCTTATGTGCAAGTGTGTCATGCGTCTGTGCCATAAAATGGATTTTGACGCTGAAGCTTTGGATAGAAAACATATTGTTCACTTCGATGAATCCGATTTATTCATGTCCATCATGTACAAATCATTCTTCCTTGGGGCTCTCATGATTATCCACTCTTCAGGTACTTTAAATCCCAGTTTCAGCATTAACGCCTTAGTATCCGTAAAAACTACTGAGTTCTTCTTATCACAGATTTGAGATACACTAATGAGATTGTGGTCAAGTTTATCAACATGGTAAACTTGATCAAGTGTGATAGTCCCATTAGTGACCACTCCAATACCAGTGATGTGTCCTCCCTTGTTCCCAACGAATGATACGAATCCTTTGTTCCCTCCCTTGAAGTCTGTGAGCAGACTCCTTTCCCCAGTCATATGCCTAGAGCAACCACTGTCAACGAACCACTTGTTGTTTAGACCTGTAGTTAGCTCCTGCACATGAAAGAAAACAAGTTAGTTATCATGAGGAACCCAAGCCATGACTGGCTTGGTAATACCATTCTCATCCACATACGTGAACTCCTTCAAATACCCATCTCTCCTTTCAGGTGACTTGGGTGTTTGATTGATAACCGGTTGTGGAGCTGAGTTATTCAAGTTCACTCTTGGCCTTTGGGCAGGCAATTGCTATTGAGCCCTCAAATATATTCTATTATAAGGCATTTCAGATTGATATCCCTGGGCCCTACCTGGTGTCTAATGTCTTTGAGGAGTGTGAGTCCTAACTGTAGTGTAAGTCCTTCTAGGTGTTGTATTCCTATAAGCTTGTTGAGGTCCTGACCTAGACTGATTGGGGACTCTATTCAGCGAATTAGTCCTAACCACTTTGTTGGTACACCCTGTGTGACGATAGCAGTCTAATCGATCTGCATTATGGTTTAGGTAATATTCTGAGTATTAACCAAGTATTTTGATATATATGTTTAATATGTGTTTGTCCGTTATTGATTGTGTGTTTGAACTTGATGTAACATATTACAAGAAGTTCAAACATAAAGGTCAAAGATTAACTCAAGCATAAGTTAAAACATAAGTTTCAAACACTTAGTTATATATGTCAAACGCTAGATTCGAATTGCATAAAAGGATACATTCGAATCTGTGATAGATTCGAATGAGTCCTTAGATTCGAATAGGCTAGATTCGAATCTGTCAGATGGACAGATTCGAATGGGCCTTAGGCCAGATTCGAGGTTGGCCCACAACAGACTCGAATCAGGGCCTATAATTAGGGATAGACTCGAAAGATTAAGGGACTTTTTGCAGAATTCGTGAGGAATTGAGCAAGAGGCGATCTCGAGTTTATCAGCTAGGTGAGTGCCGTTTCGGAGAGAATTAGTACGTAGGATCGTTCGTGTGTCGCTCGTTCAGCGTCTAATAGTCTCCGTGTTTCCGTTGGTTGAGAGTTGTCCGTCTGACCGTCAACGAGGATTCCGCACTCGTTAACGGATCCGCGTCTAGATAGATCTTGCAGTAGTAGACCTTACAAGTGGTATCAGAGCCTACGGAGTGTTCTTGGTGTTCTTCGTGTTCATCAGATACATTCTAGGTTTCTTGACGCTAGTTGGACGGTTTTGCTCTCAAAAACGTGTTTTTGAGCTTAGCAAATTCATATTCGGGAAACACTTTGTTGTTTTTCACGTTTTTGATCGAAATCATTATTTTTCGTTTGAAAAATAGTGATTTAATCTGTAAAACGTCAAAAAATCAAAGTGTTAGCCGTTTTTCGAGTTTGCGGCGCTCGAATCTATAGGGGTAATTAGGGTTTTACTTTATTTTCGAGTCTAACCAAAATACGCTCCTTTCGAGTCAATTTCAGAGTGTTTCGATTCTACTTTGTTTCGAATCTGTTGCTTCATTCGAATAGGATCTCGAGTCTAGTTTAGTGTCGAGTTTATTTCGAATCTAGTATTACTTCGAATCTAGTGTTTCGAATCTGCTGTCATTCGACTCTACTGTGCCTTCGATTCTAAGGGTCTTCGAATCTATAGAGTCCTTCGAATCTGATATAACTTCGAATCTAAGGAGTTCCTAGAATCTGACATTATTTCGAATCTAATTGACTTTTAAGACTTAATCGAATTTAATCTCAAAAGATTTAATATTAATTAGTTTCGAATCTATCTAGATTCGAATAAGTTAATCTAAATCAGTTTCACATTAAATTAATTAAGTTCAAATTCAAATTCTTTCAGAAAACATGTCAAACCTTCAGAAATTCCTTGAGATGGATCACGAAGTTGGGAAGGCAAATGCACCGCCAAAGCTGATGAAAGTTGAGGATTATTACTGGTGGAAGGACAGATTTACGGATTTTGTACGATTCAACGATATGCGCATGTGGGTGTGCATAGATGAAGGGTACATTCCACCAGTATCTGAGGTAGAAGGCCGTCAAAAGGTCTTGTCATATCAAATGATGAAAGAGGATGACAAGAAACTATTTGAAGCTGAAAACAAGGCTTTCTCCATTATCCGTATGGCGTTACCTCAAGATATCTTGCACACATTTCGGACTCAAAGGACGTCGAAAGAACTTTGGGAGCACTCCAGAAAAGGTGTGAGGGTAATCCACGAGTGCGTAGAAAGCGTACAGAGCTGTTGACCCAACAGTTTGCGATTTTCAAGGCTCTTAAGGATGAACAGTTAGATGATATTATCACAAGGTTCTATCATCTGATAACAGAGCTTGAAAGTCATGGCATTGAATACTCGGACACTGACAAGAACAACAAGCTTCTTGATGCCCTACCAGCCAAATGGGCTATGTACGTGGCAATGATTAAGCTTAATGAAGACAAATACTATGCTCAATCGCTGGATGACATCGTGGGAACGTTGAGGGCATATCACTTCGAGATGATAAAGGCTGAGACTGATTACAAGCAAGTCCAAAATCCGGCGATGTATTTTGGAAAGACATCTAAATCATCAGTGACAGCTGATCAGAAGAGTGCTACAGCGTTTTTCACCGGAGAAACGTCATCGCCACCAGAGTCCGAAGACTCACTGAATCGCGCGTTCTTAGGGTTAGGAAGATCGGAAGAACCGCAACCTCAAGTCCAACAGGCATCGACCAGTCAGAGCTATTCGAAGATGCCCATGAGCGCAAAGTCCGCAGAAGAACATTTAAATCTGCTTGCTTCCTTTGTGGCAGCTTATGGAAATTGTGTTCAAGGGAAGATCACTGATCCGGCTCTTTGGGATGAAGATTACGATCAGGTCGACCCTGATGACTTAGAGGAAATGGATCTTAAGTGGCAACTGGCCATGGTGACCCAGAGGGTTAAAAGATTCATTAAGAGAACTGGGAGGAATCTGCAAATGAACAACAAAGGGATAGGATTTGATAAGTCTAAGGTCAAATGCTACAACTGTCAGGGATTGGGACACTTCGCCAGGGAGTGTCAAAGACCGAAGGTAGACTCATACCAAGGACAGAGTCAGCATCAAGGACAGTACCAAAATCAGTCCCAACAGAGATACCTTCCGAGTTCTTCATCTGGTCAAGCCAATCTAGCGGGTCTAATATCCAATGTCACTTCTGACAGACAGCTAGATGGTACCTATGACTGGAGTTCACATCCTGAGTCCAATGCTAGAGCTTTCATGGCTGAAGTTACGGAGAATGGTTGTGACGAAGACGAGCAGACCACACGGGACAGCAGTCCGATGTGGGTAGAGAAGGCGAATGATCAGACCGTGCTGGAGTTTGCTGCTCAGATGGCCAACGTGGAATCTGATAACTCTAAGGTTAGTCTTTCTTATTCTCTATTT
>JAANYP010002238.1:132390-194552 GCA_020465985.1 Centrapalus pauciflorus | reverse complement strand
CCCGCGCCACTGCGACTGTAGCAATCAAGGGGCACCTAACCCTGAGAACAGATTCAAGCTTCAATTCTAACTCTGAGAAAACGTCCGTGAGGACGGAAATGTCGAAGCTGCGCCTGTTCCCCCTTTAGGTGAACTAGGATTCCAAACTTAGGAGATATAAGGGTTGATTGGTTGATGAAAGAGAAGAGACCTCTCGGATAACAAGAAACCCATCCAATAGGAATAGAGCATCAGGAAATCCTAACGGACGGTTCTTGTGAGGACTCGGAGTCGTGTTGCTAAATAACAAAACACGTGTTGTTTGTCGATTGATAAAAGACTACGAGGCCTACCACCCCATGTCTATCATGTTTCATATCGCAAGTAGAGCAAGAATGTGCAAATCGGCACTTAAGGATAAACTCCTGGGTTGAAGCGAGAAGGACGCACTTTCACAATTTTTAGGGAAACTAGAATGTGTGGGGAGTAGTTCCGTTACCTCAAGTGCGAGATTGCCAATAGGAACCAAATGGGTTTTTAAGTTGCAAAAGAGTACGATCGGGGTAAGTTCACGCGCAACAAGGCCGAGATAGTTGTAAAGGGTTCAACCAAGCGGAGGGAATCGATATTACAAGAAGTGTTTGCACCTGTCGCAAGGTTGAAGCAATTAGGTTGTTTAGCTTTGCCTCCTTCAAAGGCTTTAAAGTATATCAAACTGGCTGTTACGAGTGCCTTCCTGTAGTGGGGAAAGGAAGGAGTTGTTGATTGTAGAACAACCGCCTGGGTTTACAGATCCTAAAAAAAAATATCCTGCTAGCAGTATATGCTAGCTAAGGCTCTTTATGGATTAATCCGGCACCTAGGGGCGTGGTATGAGGACTTATCCAACCCTCTGTTAGAAAATGGCTTTGAGAGGGGTCGGATAGATATTACTCATTGTGAAGAGAAAGGGAAGATCACTTTATCTCGGTAACAAGTGTACGCGATGATATCATTTTTGGATCTCAGACGAACAAGAGTGCAAAGATTTCGAATAAGGTGATGAAGTCTAAGTCGCGATAGTGCATGGGGAGTGGAACTTTCTTTAGGGTACAAGTGACCAAACAGATAGCGAAGGCATGTTTATCCATCAAACCTAAGTTGTCTATGACATATTGACCGGTTTGGGATGGAGGGCACTAAGTTGACTGCCCACTTCCGCACGCGATTCAAGTGACTCACAATATCGGGCCGGGTTTATGCTAGTGCTACCGATTGGATCCGACTTTATATCGGGCCATGATTGGGTCACTTTGTATTTAATGCTTCAAGACCACATAATGTTTGCTGGGTGTCTTGTGCTAGGTTTCAAGCGAATCGCAGGAGATGCCCTATGAAGCCTTGTGAGCGGATTCTACGATACCTCAAGTCGAAACCGAAGCTGGACTTTGGTATCACGCGGGAGGGAGATCTAGAGTTGGAGGCTTCACAGATTGGACTAAGGAGAGGCTGCAGCTTGACGCGCACCTCACCGGACTGGAGGTTGTTTGTCAGTTCTCGGAGGGAGACTGGTATCATGGCCATTGCAAGAAACACACATCGGTAGCCGTGTCAACGTGCTGAGGGGCCGAGTATGTAGCTGCTGGTAGTTGCTGTTCACAGGTTCTGTGGATACAACAAAAACAATTGCGGGATTACGGTTGGCTTCCACTCAAACTCCTATTAGGATAGGACAATCAATCTACACTTTGCTATAAACTAATAATCCAGTTAAACACAGTAAAGTCAAAACAAAGGCACATAGACATACGCATCATTTTATTCGTGATTGTGCCTGTGAAAAGAAGAACTTAATCAAACTGGTAACGGTTGCAACAGAGATAATAATGCGATTTATTTACCAAAAGCGTTGATTGATAAGTAACGGTTTGAGGTATTTGATTTTAACTGAATGGAATGCGCAACCCCGATTAGAATTTGACCCTAGTAGTAGTATGTTTATTTTCTTTTAGAGTAGTAGTATTTCTTTCTTTACAGTAGTCTGCTAATTTAGGTAAGTTGCTAATTTAGGTAAGTTTCTAATTTAGGAAAGTTTCTATTTTTAGTAAGTTTCTATTTTTAGTAAGTTAGTAGGTTAGCTTAGTTTACTGCTTTTTGCTATGAAAAACAAAAGAAAAAAGAGAGAAAATTACAAAAAAATACAAAAAAAGAGAATATCAGAAAATGAGTTAAGTCTTAGATACATAGGTTCAAAGTGACGAAAATTAGCACCGTCGTTACAGACTCTAAGTATTTGGGCTTTCACACATAATGCAACTAAACTCTAAGTGTTATACTTTATTTAGTTTGATGTGTTGGTAGGCATAATACATATAGGGAATCTCAAGGCTAATAAAATATTCTAGAAAAAGTCAAGCGTGTCACTAACCTAGATGTATGACCAATCGGTCTTAATTTTTATGTACAAGACATACAAACTTTAAGTCTAAATGAGGTATGCAAACTTTCTGGGGATGTATGGCAACATCAATTACATCTGAAAATGGAAAGAATAGAAATATCATGAAAAACTGAGAGTCGAAAACATGCAACTCTGTTGTACGTAAGTACAGACCTGTTGTCTCTGTTTAGATTCGGGTTAGCAGACATGTCGCTTTGTTGTACGTCAGTACAGACCTGTCACCGCTATCTGCTAACTTTAAAAATAAACCTTAAGTCGAACTAAGACACTTTGTTGTATGAGAATACAGACCTGTGTCCGATGTTTGTCTTTTAAAGAAAGTTTGCAAATACCAACAAGTTAGAATTTTTGTCTGTGTGCCTTGATCATAAAAGTATGTCTATGTCTGAGTCACGTAAGATAATTTCCTGATAAATAAAAAGGCCAAGGGATATTCCGAAATGTAAAATGTTTAACAGGGTAAAATACCAACAATCGGCTAAATGGGTATGTCACGACAAACAATCAAAGGAATTCAAAAAATTCCTAAGTGTGAAAGTTTAAGTACTGAAAGTTAGTATCGGACATCGCTATCTGATTGAACCTCTCTTCGACTATACTCATCAAAAATATGTTGTTTAGTATTAAGCTTAGCTTGTAAATTTGTTTTTATAACTTAAGTCTAGATTAAATTTTTTAGTCAAAATTTTATTTTATTTTATTTTATTTTTACCTTAGCTTATTTTATTTTAGTTTAGTTTAATTTTTACTTAGGTAAAAGGTCAAAAGTTACTGAGGGTGCATTCGAAGTTGGATAAAATAAACATTGCGTGAAATATCTGTTGCTTAGGGTAAAAGAGTTGGCATAGTTTATCTGGTTACACAATACCGTAGAAAAAAAAGTTGGAAAAGTTGAACTTATTTCAAAATTTTCGAAATTTGTCTAAGTGTTGGTAATTTCGAATCTAAGACAGACTCGAATGTGAAGTATTTCGAATCTGTCAGTAGACTCGAATCCACATAGACTCGAAGGTAGGTAGTATATATAGGTCAATAGTGAAGTCATTTATTACTTTACTGTTGTCGAATCTATATCCTCGAATCTGTCTGTGACGATCTCGAATCTGTTCTCGAGTCTACCGTATTGCTCCTAAACGACATTTTGTCGACTCTAAGGCTACTGTGTTCGATTCTACACTCATATCTAGGTATAATCAACCGGATTGTACAAGACTTTGGTAGTTTTATACACCATTTAAGGACAAATCGTCGATTTTTGAAGTTTTATTGGTCAAAATTGGGTTTTTGCTAAATAACTAAGTTTGGACCTATAAAAGATCAAATTAAAGACATAAATCAATGATTAGAACCTAGTTGAACTAATGTATGTGATTTACCAAGTTCAAAATGGTTAAAATCTTGGGTTTTTGTTGAAAATTCATATGTCGGCACTTCGAGTCTGTTCATGGACTTTCGAATCTGTTCATAGGTTTCTCGAATCTATCATTAGATTCGAGATGACAATGATATTCGAATCTGTCCATTAGACTCGAATAGGGACTCTTCGAATCTGTCCACTACATTCGAATATGGACACTTCGAATCTGTTCCCTTCGAATCTGTACTCTATTTAATTTCTTTAATTTAAATTTTATTAAACTTGTGGAAATTTAATTGTGTTAGATTTTGTATTTAATAAAGTACAAAATAAAACAAATTTGAATTTAAACAAGTTTATTGATTTTTAATGAGTCTAACAGTTTTATTTATTGTGCAGAAATGGCAGTTCGTGCTTTTGTCCCTAAGCACAATATGGTGCTTCATCCGGATCATGACCTCCCTGAGGCGCAGGGATACAGGCAGATGCTTGAATTTCTTGTGGAATCTAGGATAGGATTTGCACTATCTCATAATGTTCAGCTCATATTACCGTATATTCGTCAATTCTATGACCATCTGCAAGTAGACTGTTCGGTCACACCGACAGTATTACGCACTCGAATTGCGGGACAGCCGTTAGTTTTCTCGGCAGATATGTTACGACAAGTGCTGCAGTTAGGCACACAAGAAGAAGAAGCTGGTCCGATAGAGTTTCCTCTAAGTATAAGGCAAGCGGCCTTCCAGAGGATGGGATACAGTCTTGATGTGACCAAGGTGTCATATATGAAAAGTGGTTTAATTGGGCAATGGAGGTTTTTAGCCCATGTTTTTATGGTTTGCTTTGCTCCGAAGAAAGCTGGATTCGATTATATAGTTGCGAAAATTCAATCTGGGATAGTCGCTATGGTTTACAATCGACCGTATAGCTTTTCGGAGATGTTCTTCTCTGAGTTTGTGCACCAAATAACCGCTCCTGAAAATCAGCAGTTTCTGCTATATCCGAGGTTTATAATGATGTTGATCAGGCACTTCTTGCCAAATTTGCCGCCATCAAATGACGTTCAGAACGTAGCTATTATGGATAAAAGGATATTCGCTGATTGTTCCTCCCATCGAGGAAGATTGGCTATTCCAGTCGAGCGACCGTTGTTTGGAGCTGTTTTAGACAGGAACTTTGTGGCACCAGATAATGCCAACTGGGCAGGTGAAGTAGAAGTTCAGCCTCGACAGCAACAACAACAACCGCAACAACAACAGCAACGTCCACTACAACAACAGCCTCGTGCTCGTCCCCGTGATCCAAGGCGAAGACAAAGAGCTACTGCGAGTCAGACTCAGGCGTCTAGGCCTTCTACGAGTCAGCAAACAGAAGTGCAGGAAGCCGGGCCGTCAAATGTCCCAAGTGAAGCTGATCAATTGTGCCAAACGCTAAATGAAATTTGGGAGGCCGGTCCACATGCAAATGAAGATATAGCTGCAGAGTTAGTGGGTGAATTACTTGAGCCTCCAGAGGGAGAAGAACATGTCTTCAGAGATGTTGACGAATATGTGCCAGAGCAGACTGGCAATGATGAGTCGTCATCTGCTACAGAATCAGAAGAAATGGAGGAGATCGAAGTTGAAGCTCCAGCATCAGTGTCTACAGATCCTCATATTCAAATTGGAACCTATGGTTCACGATTGATTATCAATGAAGTTGGTTCGCGGAGGCGAGAGGCCAGGGAATTGGAGGAGTCAGATTTTGAAGACGAAGAGACTCCTCAGTTAGTGACAAGGCAACGGGCCAAACGTCACAGGTTTATGCAGGGGACTTCATCACAGTCCGATGCACAACCTCCGCCTCAAACCCAGACCCAACCCCAAGATACAGCTCCACCATCACCGCCACCTCAGCAACCTGAACCCTACATTCCCCAACCATTCAATCCTGCTCCCATTCAGTCCATCCCTTCTACATCAGAAGCCTATACCGACAACCAACGAATCATGCAACTTAAGAGCCGTGTCGACTTTCAGAACGTTCAAATCATAACTCTCACAAGAGCAGTCGGTGAACTCCAAGAGCATAACTCTAATCTTGATAAGGAGAATGCAGAACTGAGAAAGCTTGTTGAAAGTGTTAGAGACGAAAACACGGAGATTAAATCATTTGTTGCTGATCAATCGTCTGAGATCCGAGCAATGCGGTCCCTCCTAGAGCAACTTATGAAAAATCTAAAAACTCAGGGGGAGACGAGTTGTAAAGATCAGGAAGTACAGCGAGAAGATGATGATAATGAAGGCGATGATCCCGGTGCGAACAAAGAGATTGAGTCTGTAGATTTTTCTGCAGCTCAAGTTACACAAGTTCAGGGGGAGCCTAGTACAGAAGGAGGAGAGGGAGGAGCAGGAGGAGAAGCAGGTTCTTCAAAGACTTTAGATAGCGACATGATCGATGCGCTGAAAGATATTGAAGAAGAGCTAATGGAATTTGATTTTGAAGATGATATTGAAGAATTAGAAGAAGGTGAATTCATTCCAGATGATGTCGCTGACTGGAGATCGGATGATGAAGTGCTAGATGATGAAGATGATCACGTTAATGAAGTAATAATCAATTCACAACCAATCACTGAACTGTATGAAAGCCAAGATCATAATGTGATTGATATTGATTACATCAAGGTAGCCTCAGCTGAAGATAAAGACCTTGAAGAGGCTGAGAAAGAGCCATCTAGAGCTGATCTGTTAAATCTTTGGTTCAAGAAGGAAGAAAAGAAAGATCAGCTGAAGATGAAGAAGAAGATGAGAAATCCAGGTGCTGGAAATTTTGCTGGAGGGATTATTAGCTGGTTCTTTGACAGAGAACTGCAGCTGTTTATTTTGAAAAGAAGAGATGGCCTTCAATACTTGAGGCGGACACTGAAAGCGTTTAATTCGTTGCCCAAGATTGAAGTTAAAGAGTTAGCCTGGAAGGAGCTGATCAATATTGGAGATGATCCCTACGCGAACGTGATTGAAAGAATTATAAGGAAAGAAGGGCGATCAGGGAAATTTGAGCGACTCAAGCCAAGGACCGGAAAGAGGGTCGAGGATGGGTCGAGAATAGATCCTCATACAGGTAGGCCATGGGCCAGGATGGAATACAAACCTGTGAGGTGTCTAAAGAAAGTCCCAATGAAGCCAATGCCACAGAACGTTTTGAGCAACATGAAGTGGTGGTACCTAGAGATTGACACTGCTGAAGCTATCATGGAAGATCAAGACGAGCAGGTAATTTTGAAGGTATATGATCCATTGCACTTGATAAACCTATCAAAGGACGACCTGAAGAAGCTTCATGATCAGCCTATCTTCTTTACTGAACCATGGAGATCTGAAGC
The DNA here is from genome assembly GCA_020465985.1 of Centrapalus pauciflorus. NCBI lineage: Eukaryota > Viridiplantae > Streptophyta > Magnoliopsida > Asterales > Asteraceae > Centrapalus > Centrapalus pauciflorus. The sequence goes on along the minus strand of JAANYP010002238.1, from coordinate 187,412 downwards.
CAGGAAGTTCCAAAAGGTAGTCAAAGTTTGTATAGATGCAGGATTATATGCGGGTAGTAATATATATAGCTAGCTCTAGTACTTAAATTTGATGTAATGTAAATAATTAGAAGCTATCGTCAAGGGGGAGTCTGTTGGTACACCCTGTGTGACGATAGCAGTCTAATCGATCTGCATTATGGTTTAGGTAATATTCTGAGCATTAACCAAGTATTTTGATATATATGTTTAATATGTGTTTGTCTGTTATTGATTGTGTGTTTGAACTTGATGTTACATATTACAAGAAGTTCAAACATAAAGGTCAAAGATTAACTCAAGCATAAGTTAAAACATAAGTTTCAAACACTTAGTTATATATATCAAAGGCTAGATTCGAATTGCATAAAAGGATACATTCGAATCTGTGATAGATTCGAATGAGTCCTTAGATTCGAATAGGCTAGATTCGAATCTGTCAGATGGACAGATTCGAATGGGCCTTAGGCCAGATTCGAGGTTGGCCCACAACAGACTCGAATCAGGGTCTATAATTAGGGATAGACTCGAATGTTTAAGAGACCTTTGGCAGAATTCGTGAGGAATTAAGCAAGAGGCGATCTCAAGTTTATCAGCTTGGTGAGTCCGTTTCGGAGAGAATTAGTACGTAGGATCGTTCGTGTGTCGTTCGTTCAGCGTCTAATAGTCTCCGTGTTTCCGTTGGTTGAGAGTTGTCCGTCTGACTGTCAACGAGGATTCCGCACTCGTTAACGGATCCGCGTCTAGATAGATCTTGCAGTGGTAGACCTTACAGTACAAGTGTACGTGGACGACATCATCTTCGGGCCGTCAAACGAACAAATGTGCAAGGATTTTGAAAAGGTCATGAAGTCGAAGTTTGAGATGAGTGCGATGGGAGAGCTGAACTTTTTTCTTGCTTTACAAGTTGAACAAAGGAAAGATGGAATGATTATTCATCAGACGAAGTATGTCTATTACATTTTAGAATGCTTCGGGATGGAAGGAACAAAGCTTACATCGCATTTCTGTACTCCGATTCAAGTGAATCACAATCTCGAACCAGGTATAGATAGTGATACTGACGTGGATCCGACTTTATATCGGGCCATGATTGGGTCTCTTACGTATATAACTACTTCTAGACCTGATATAATGTTTGCTGTTTGTATTTGTGTCAGGTTTCAAGCTAACCAAAAGGAGACGCATATGAAAGTTGTGAAGGGGATATCGAGATACCTGCAGAGAAAAGCGAGGCTAGGACTTTGGTATCATGCTGATGGAGATCTGGAATTGGAGGCTTACATAGATTCAGACTATGTGTGTAGCTTGAACAGAAGTCAACGACTGGAGGTTGTCAGTTCCTTGGAAGGAGGCTAGTATCCTGGCAATGCAAGAAACAATCTTCGGTAGCCATATCAACGTGCGAGGCGAGTATGTAGCTGCTGGCAGTTGCTGTTCACAGGTTCTCTGGATTCAACAACAATTGTGGGATTACGGTTTGACTTATACTCATACTCCCATTAGGATAGACAATCAGTCAACTATTGTCATAACAAATAATCCAGTTAAACACTGTAAGACTAAGCACATAGACATACGACCACATTTTATACTTGATTGTGTTGAGAAAAACTTGATTAAACTTGTAAAACTTCCAATGGAAGACAACAATTCAAATCTTTTCACAAAAGAATTTGATAGGTCACGCTTTGAATTGTTAGTCCAACTAAATGGCATGTGTAATCCGGAGTAACTTGAACTTAGTAGAATTTTCTTTATTTTAATGTTTTCTTTAACTTTTAGTTAATCTTTTTAGTTGCTTTACTTAAAAGTGAAAAAAAAAAAGAGAGAAAAGCATAACAATTTCAAAAAAAAGAGAATACTGAAAAATGAGAGAAGTCTTAGAGTTTTAGGTTCAAAGTGACGAAATTTAGCACAGTCTAACAAACTCTAAGTGTTAAACTTTCACACATAATGCACCATAAAATCTAAGTGATATACATATTCTTGTCTGATATGTTGGTAGGCATAAGCGTTGAAGGATTTCCGAAAAGATAATAAAATAATCAAGAAAAAGTCTTATGTGTAACTAACTTAGATTTATGACCAATAGGACTTAATTTCTATGTTAGAGACATACAAACAATGATTATGAATGAGGTATGCAAATTTATCTGGGGGATGTATAGTTTCATCAAAATACATCTTAAACAAAGAGAGAAATAGTTTTCTATAGAAAAGGAAGTCAAAACAAGTTGCTTTGTTGTACGTGAGTACATACCGGTCACCGCTGTTTTCACTTGAACTACCAAGATAAGTCGCTTTGTTGTACGTAAGTACAGACCTGTCACCGCTGTCTTGCTAACATGAGAATAACTCTAAGACAAACTAAGACACTTTGTTGTATGTAAATACAAACCTGTGTCGGACGTTTGCCTTTTAAAGATAAATTGCAAATACCGAAAAGTCATAGTCATTGTGTGTCTACCTTGATCGTAGAAGTATGGAACACGTACACGTAGTTTCTTGATAAATAAAAAGGCCAAAGGAAATTTCTAATTGTTGAATGTTTAAATGGAAAAATATTCCTAATCAACTTGGAATGTATGTCAAAATAAACAATCAAAGCAATAAAAAAATTCCTAAGTGTGAGAGTGCAATACTGAAAGTGCGTTTGACACCGCTATCTAATTGAACCTTCTTAGAGTATCATGCAAAAATATTCTGTTAGTGTATTTTTTATTCTTAAATTATTGCCATTTAATTTAATTTTTAGTTAATTTAACTTTACCTTATTTTATTTTATTTTCACGTTTACTTAATTTTATCTTAGTTTAGATCATTTTGTATTTAACAAATAGGAAAGAGGTCAAAGTTACTAGGATACATTTTTAGTTTGAGAAACAGTATTTCGTGATAATCTGTTACTTAGTGTGAATGTCTCGCAAAGTTGAAAAAGTTCCATCAAATGAAAAAGTTGAAAAGGTTTGACTTTATTCAAAAAATTTCAAAATTTTCATTTAAGTTCGAACAACAGTTAAGTTCGAAATCACATTCGAACTTAATAGAAGTTCGAACTTAAGGTCGTTCGAAGTAGATTGGATATAAATAGGTCAACAATGTTCATTTAATGCACCTACTCTCGAACTTATCCTCACGAAAATATATAGGAGATCTCGAACTTGTCGCATTTTGAATTTGAAGACTATTCCTCGAGTTTTTCCCCTGTACCTCGAACATACAAATACACTTGGTTGTTTTTCATCAACAATCATCTAAGTAAGTAGATTGTAGGACCTTTTAATGGTTAAAATCGAACAATTTTGAGTTTAAAATAACCGAAGACTAGGTGGTATAAATCACAAAATTTAGGTTTTGAAACTTAAAATTAGTTCTCAATAAACTTGATTAGAACCTATTAGGACTAGATTCATTAGTCATTTAAGTCTAAAAAGGTTTAAATCATGAGATTGATGTTTAAAATGCCAACTTTGAACTTGTTCTACAGGATTCGAACTTGTTCTTCAAGTTTCGACTTTGTCAGGTCTTCGAACTCGTTCAAAATATCTATAAGTTCGAAGACAGACATGTTCGAAAAGATTTCTCGAATTTAAATAAGTTCGAAGGTCTTCAGACTCTTCGAACTTAAGTAAGTTCGAAGGAATTGATCTCGAATTTAAGTAAGTTCGAACGTGATTAAATTCTAACTTAATCAAGTTCAAATAACTTAAATTTTTCTCAAAATTGATTTCTAACATTTTAAACGTTTGATTGGTGTGCAGAAATAGCCGATCATGCATTCTTTAACAAGCACAATATGATCATGGCGGTAAACCTTCAACAAGCTGAGGCTCAGCCATACCGATGTCGTTATCAACGGATCATTTACAAACTATTCTACAGTTGGGCACAATTGATCAGGAAGATGGCCCCATAGACTATCCGGCACCCATCAGGCAAGCGGCCTTTCTGAGGTTGGGATATGCTCAGGACATCTCAAAAGCTTCCTACGTAAAGAGTGGAGTTATTGGACAATGGAGAGACCTAATGCATGTGATGATGGTCTATTTTGCACCAAAGAAGGTTTTGACACGATGATCTCCAAGCTGCAGTCTGGGATGATATCGTAGGTTTACAACAAGCCGTTCAGCTTTTCAGGGTTTTCCTTTGTGGAGTTTGTTCATCAAATCACCGCTCCAACCCACGAAAGATTTTTGATGTACCCAAGATTCATAATGATGATCATAAGAAATTTTTTGCCAGAACTACCCGCGCTACTAGGACAAGTTGCAGTAGTTGCTATTTATAAGCGCATTTTTGCAGACTGTCAATCCCATAACGTAAGAAGGGCAGAACAAGTGAGGCCTCAAGTGGCTCCTTTATTCGAGCAGTCATTGATCCAAATTTTGTAGCTCTAGAAGGAGACGAATGGATAATCGATGAGCTTCAACAACAAGCACCGGCTCAGCAAGCACCGGTTACTCAAGAAGTACCTCCACCCCCAAACAACGATCGCGACAGCTGAGGCATCGACATTGGGACCCCAAACTGACCCAAGACTACTGACACTAGAGGATATTATTGCTCAGGGATCAGCAGCTCAGAAGAATATAACTAAGGAGCTGGTTCATATCATTTTGGAAACCCCTTAAGATATGGACGATATTTTCAGGGATTCTAATGATTATCAGCCTCCAGCAACAGAGCAATAAGGAACAGAGGGTCAGGTAGAGTCTGTATCCGAATCAGATGAAGATTCGAGCTCAGAAGAAGTTTTAAGGGAAGCCGCAAATCCACTAACATCTATTGCAAGACATGTCACTTGGCTAGTTGTGAGCCGACGGAAAATGACTCGTCTTGCTCTCCGAGATGAAGATGATGACGTTGAAGATTTCGTTTTGGAAGAACAGACGTTGATCACAAGGCAGCAAAGAGCCAAACGCGAATGGCTAGCACAAGAATCTCCATCCACCTCAACCGTCACTCCATCACCCACAACCACCGATCCATCCACATCAACAGCCACTCCCTCACGTTCAACCACAGCTGCCACTACTCCATCATCTTCCACTCGATCCGACAACCAAAGCTTCTCACAATTGAAAGCTATGGTTGATTTCAAAACAGTCCAACTCTTTCAGCTATCAAGAGCAGTAAATGACCTACAGCAGCACAATACACAGCTTGATCTAGATAATGCAGAACTGCGTAAGACTATAGCGGATCAACTGGAACAGATAACTACACTATGTGGCCGCCTGTAAGTAGATTTTGAAAGATCGTGCTGCTTAGGGAGAGAGTAGTTGTAGAGATGATTAGTTGAGAGGAAGTAGGAGGGATGATGAAGGAAGTCACCCCAGCGTCCAACAGAAAGGAAGTGAACTAGCAGATCTTACAAAACAGACTGCTCAACAAGCTACATTACAGGGGGAGTCAGGTTCATCTTCTGGAGTTGAGAAAGATTAAGGCAAGGCTTTCGAATCTACAGAATCTGCTCAAGATGAAATGATTGGAGCATTGGCCAATTTAGAAGAAGAAGAGGTAATGTTTGATTTCGAAGATGATTTGGATCTTGAAGACCTTGAGGAAGGAGAGTTTATTCCTATTCAAGTTCCATATTGGAAATCAGATGACTAAGTATTAGTAGACGAAGAGGATGAAGCTGATGAGATAATTGTTCAGAAGCAACCTATCATAGAGGCATATACAACAGAAGAGTAGAGCGTGATTGACATAGAAGTACTTAAAGCTGCCTTTGACGCTGACTCAGAATCTGAAGTGCCTGATAGGGAGCTCACAAATGAAGAATAAAGAAAACTGTGGTTCAGGATGGAAGAAAAGAAGGACTTGGCTTTGAAAGAAAAAAATGAAAATGCCAAGTCCTAGGAAATTATCTAGCAGTATTCTCAGTTGGTTCTTCGACAGAAATCTGCAGCTATTTATTCTGAAGAGGAAAGATGGCTACAATATCTTCAAAGAAGGCTGAAGGACTTCAATTCTTTTCCCAAATGTGAGATAAAGGCCTTAGCCTGGAAGGAGTTGATCAATACTGGATATGATCCCTATGCTGAAGTCATTGCCAAGATCATTGGAAGGGAGGGACATACTAGAAAGTTTGAAAGGCTTAATCCGAGAATAGACAAGAGAGTGATGGACCACACAAGGATAGATCATTTAATCGGTAGGCCTTGGATGAAAATGTATTACAACTCGGTTAAATGCCTAAAGAAAGTCCAACTGAAGTGTATGACACAGCACATTTTGATTAATTTGATGTGGTGGTACGTTGATAGTGAAACTGGTGTGGCTGTGATGGAAGATCAAGAGGAGAAGGTAATTTTGAGAGTGTATGATCCCTTGCACCTAGTCAACTTATCAAAGGATGATCTGCTTAAGCTTCATGGTCAGGAAATCTCCTTTGATGAGCAATTGAGATCTGAAGGCAAGAAGTTTCAGAAGGTTGTAAAGGTTTGTTTTGAGCAGGGGCTTCATGCAGCTAGTATTTTGAATAATCCTAGTTCTGTAAACTTATGAATATCTTGCTAGAAGCTATCGTCAAGAAGGAGTCTGTTGGTACACCTTGTGTGACGATAGCAGTCTAGATATGTAACACATAGTCAATTGTAATAGATGAGGTTTTATTAATACAAGTTATCTGTGTTAATTCACAATTATGTATAATGTCTACATTTGCATGTTAAGTTCTAGGAATAAGTTCTAGAATAAGTTCTAATAAGTTCAAGAATAAGTTCCAGGAATAAGTTCTAGGAATAAGTTCTAAGGCTAAGGTTCGAACTTAACTCAACCCATACGAACTTAGTGTAGCAAAGTTCATAGGGTATTGGACATGTTCGTGGGCTTGGGCCTAAACAAACTTAATTAGTTATGTTCGAACTTAATTAGTATAATTAGATGTTAATTCATTTCATTAACTGACTTTGGAGAAATACGAGTTTCAGAGCTTTTGCATGTGCGCATGCGAGCTAGAACGTTTCATACAGTTTGTCTTGGAGCAATAAACTGTGTGGGTTCGTTCGTTGTATCGACTATCATTGTGTTCGGCTCCTGTTTCTGTGCGTGATCGATCCGTTAAGCCACTAACAAGGATTACGCACTCGCTGGACAGCGTCGCGTCAAGATCAGATCCGTAGACCGCAGTGACCTTTCAACACTTGTGAATAGCACGACGATACGGCAACGTATTCAGCTTCTGCTGTTGACAGTGATACACAATGTTGTTTCTTGGATGTCCAGCAGACGGGTTTGTCACCTAGGAATTGTACTGCTCCTAATCTGCTTTTCCGATCCATTTTGTCACCTGCGTGATCAGCATCAGAAAAGGCAGTTAATGTAAATGAGGGTTCCCGGGGTTACCACAAACCTAAGTTTGGTGTTCCCTTTATATATCTTAAAATATGTTTGGCAGTAGCCAAATGTGATTCTTTAGGATGTGCCTGATATCAAGTACAAACACACGTAGCAAACATATTATCTGGTCTACTAGCAATTAAATACATTAATGACCCAATGATGCCTCGATAATGAGTTACATCTACAGGTTTCCCTAATATGTCCTCATCGAGTTTCGATTTAGAATCCGGAGACATGAGAATTTTCTGGGAGTACTATTTACCATGTTAAATTCCTTTAACATGTCTTGAATATATTTGGACTGATTGATGAAAATGTCATCAGTCAGTTGTTTTACTTGTAAACCCAAGATAAAATTATTTTCTCCCATCATGCTCATTTCAAATTTTTGTAGACCCAAATATTATATCATCTACATATATTTGATTAACTATGATATTTGGACCCTGACGTTTTATAAACAGGGTTGTATCCACTGCACCTTTGTAAAATCCACATTTCAAAAGATAATTTGAAAGTGCATCATAACAAGCACGAGGTGCTTGTTTAAGACGATACAATAATTTTTTCCAAAATATATACATGGTCAGGCTTCAAAGGATCGGTAAACCCTTCGGGCTGATATGTATATACTTCGTCAGTCAATTCCCCATTTAAAAAAGCAGTTTTCACATCCATTCGATATACAGTCACGTTTTTGTGTGCAGCAAATGCTAAAAACATCTGAATAGCTTCAATCCTAGGAACTGGAGCAAATGTCTCGTCGTAATCAATTCCCTTTTTCTGGCTATATCCTTTGGCTACGAGGCGACAGATGACACCATGTCCATCTTTCTTATTCTTGAAGATCCACTTTGTGCAAATGATGGATTTGTCTTTTGGTCGCTCCACCAATCTCCAGACCTTCAACCTTTCAAATTGATTTAGCTCTTCTTGCATAGCCACTATCCATTCAGCATCCAGTAGAGCTTCTTTCACATTCTTTGGCTCAATTTTACTCAAATAATTTGAGAATAAAAACTCGTTTATGGTAGCTCTTCTTGTTTTAACTGAAGCTGAAGGATAACCTATTATGTTTTCAGGTGGGTGATTCCTTGCCCATTTGAAGGTATGTCCGTAAGGTTGAAGTTAGTCATGATTGGGGTTAAAGTCCAGATAGGGTTTTCGGGGATTTACTTTCGATTTCATGGAATATCAACTAAGACCGGTGTTTCTATGTTTTCATAAGGCAACGGGGTTTCATAAGAATCTGGAGCTTGGATATGTTGTACACTGTCAATGGGTAAGTGTACGTCTGTTTTTGAAATCTCTCCAGTATCTTCGGAAAGTGGTTGGTGAGAATGATCTGAGACTACGACTGGATTTTCAGTAATCCTGTCAGGAACCAAATTTAAAACATTAGGTTCGGCCTTTTCAAAGTTGTCTTCATAAAAATTCTCGAACAAATTATTTAAATCATTATTTTCTACAATCTATTCTGATGACTTCATAGAAGTCGAATTTTAAGTTCGGGTCCTGAACTGGTGTGTTCAAAAGCCATTACAACGCCTTCAACAAATTTAATATTGACGCTCTCGTTAACAGTCTTTTGTTCGTTTGTTGTAGACTCGGAAGGCTACAAACTCTTTAGAATAGCCGATGAAGATGCCTTCATCTACTTTCTGACTAAACTTTCCCAAATTGTCTTTGTCATTTCGGATAAAGCACCTGCATCCAAAGACATGAAAAAATTTCACATTGGGGACTCGTTTATTTATCATTTCATACGGAGTCTTTCCGAATCTCTTGTTAATTATAGATCTGTTCTGAGTAAAACAAGTCGTTGCTACAGCTTTAGCCCAAAGGAATAACGGAATATTGGGGTACACCAACATCGTCCTAGCAGATTCCCTAAGTGTGTGATTTCGACGTTCAACTACACCATTATGTTGTGGAGTACGAGCTGCTGAGAATTGATGAGTTATTCCCACAGAATTTAGAAGCGTCTCAAGTGACTTGTTCTTGAATTTTTTTTCCATTATCAGATCTAATGGTTTGAACTGAAAGTTGCAACTTGACTTGAATTTTGCGAATGAGTCGATTATGATCTCGGTAGCATCGGACTTGGATCTTAGGAAGAATACCCATGTGTATCTTGAATAATCGTCAACAATAACCAACACATAACTTTTCTTGTTAATGCTCTGTACACGCATAGGCCCACACAAGTCCTTATGTAGAAGTTCTAAAGCTCTCGTTGAAGAATGTTCAACCTTTGACTTGTGAGAAGTTCGCACCATCTTCCCTTTTTCACAGGATGCACACAACTCCACCTTCTGAACTCTAAGAGTTGGAAGCCCTTTGACTCACCCACCTTTGGCAAGGTTGGTTAATTCTTTGAAGTTCAGATGTGAGAGACGGCGATGCCATAGCCAAGATACTTTAGATGTTGCTTTGGACAATAAGCAAACATCTTTCTTCAGATTGATATTGGCTAGGTCTATAGAGTACAAGTTTGTTTTCCAATTTCCAGCAAGCATCTCCTTCCCTTCCCCAGATCTAATGCTACACCGCATAGCTTTAGAATTGACCTCTAATTCTTTGACGCACAGTTTCCCAATACTGAAAAGATTGTGTCCTATACCGTCAACGTAGAAAACTTTTTGAATCGTAATCTTGTCGTACTCAAGACTCCCATACCCTTTGATCGGATAGAAATGATCATTTCCAAATCGATCCGTCCCACAGAATTTATCAACAAAGTTTGTGAGGGTTTCTCTTTGGCCTGTCATATGCTTTGAGAACCCGGAGTCAAGGTACCACACATGATTTACCTATAAGACGAAAAAAGATGTGAGGTACCCACTTATAATTGGGTACTTTTGATTTTGGTAAATCATGTGGATTGTCTTTATACTTCTCATTGGTTAATGTTTTTGATTTAGGAACCCACTTTTTAACAGTTTGTTTAGGTATCCATTTTTGTACAGTTCGGTGTGGAACTGATTTTGAAATTCGTTTCTTTGGAACCTTTTCATGTTTAAAGGAAGGGACCTTTTTCTTTGCTTACCAAACAAGCTTACTAGATTCAGCATGCATCATTTGACAACGAGTAGAATTTAAAGCAAGAAAATCAGTTCGAGAGTATTTAGTACAACGTTTATCAGTAAATTTATTACAGACAGAATTATCAATTTGACTAATCCTACAGTAACAAAATTTTCTTTAACTCTCCACTCTTGTCTTAGTATCTTTTGTTTCGTTGCTTGTTTCTTCTTTCACCATTCTTTCTTTTGAGAACTTTTCACAATATTATATGACATAATAGAAACACGAGAATTATTCGTTTTAGAATTATGTTTATTATGCAAAATTCTCTTACCTTTGGAAGTATGGACCTTCTGTGCAATAGAATCCTTTGAGGAAGAGGATTCACCTTTTTCAAATATTGGAGTCATAAAAGTTACTTTTGTTTTCTCCTTGTTCTTTTGTAAAACAGGTGAAGATGTTCTGATGTAACCTTAGATTCTCTAGATATTCTTTTCAGAATACTTACAGGTTCTTTAGGTTTTTTAGTTTGTTTGTCTTGTTATGGTTTAACAAATTCATCTATCTTGACAAACATCTCCTCCAATTAGTTGAATTCCGAGTTCATATATAGATCAAATTCTTGTTCAGAATTAATAGAATCAGGTTTCATTGAAAGATTTTGAGATGGTTGAGATTTGTTTTCAGACTGATGTTGCAGTTTTAATTCCAAGGATTTAATCTCAGCCTTAAGATTATCATTTTCAGACACAATATTTTTTATTTTCATTTCAAGATCAGAATTTATCTTCTCAAAAATTGAATTTGGTATATATGGCTTTTGAGAATGAGTAGAATTTTCAGATAAATCCTTTTCAGAATAAGTTTGAATATACTACTCAGCAATGCAAGAATTTTGATAACTCTCATTTAAGTTGTTATAATCTACAGTATTCTGCATTTTATCAGTTCTCAACCTTTTTAAGTCTTCACCTGATTCTTCTTCATCCAAAGCTTTCATGAAAACCATTTATTAACCTAAATTCATATATCTGACATCATATATAGTTTGTGTACTTGAAATTGCTTTTGTCAGATATTTAGGATTTGGCCAACCTATACCTGATTTTGATTTATAAAATTCAGTATCTTTAGGTGGGTTAAAATATATAGTTTGATCTGTTTGACCTCGTTTTAAAAACTCATCTTCCAAAGATTTAATTTTCTCGAAAAGCTTTGTTCTTTCATCAAATATAGCATGATATTTCACAGAATAACTTGATTCTTCTAATTCAGCTAAATTCAGTTTTTCTATTAGCTTAGATATATTGCTATTCAGTTTCTGAATTTGACTTTGAAGTTCATTTGATTTATCTTGTAAATCTAATACAGCTCTTAAAGCTAATGCCTTATCCTTGGAAAAATTTAACACTAAAGCATGTTCTTGACTCGATTTGTTTTCCAAGGAATGGACATTTTTCTTTTCGGCTTTTAAGGATTTTTCAAATTTCTTTAACATATAAGCCATTTGAGTAAGTTTTTGTTCAAGCATACAGGAGTTATCATCATCAGAATCAGAATTAGCTTGTACCTCTGGTGTCTCTGAACTTTTTGATGCATCTGAATCTTATTCATCATCATCCTTTTCCTTACGGCATCCAGCATCTCATGTTGCCATCAATGCTATCTCTTAAGTCAGTTCCTTATTATCATCAGACTCCTTTATCTCTTTAGTCTCCTCATCCATTAAACCCACCCAAACTTCATCTTCATCTAGCATTGCAGACTCACTAAGTTCAGAATCATTAAAAACTTCAGATTTCAGACAGATGTGTGCATCTTCATCTAGAATATCTTAATCTTCAGATAATTGGAGCCAGTGATCATCTTCAGACATCAAAGCCTAACCGGCCTCTTTTTCCTTTGCCAGCAGCGCCTTTCGAGTGTAGTATTCTGAATTCTTAACTACTGGCAATCTTCATTCTTTGGCATAATGGCCTGGCTTGCCACAGTTATAGCATTTTTGCTCAAAACCCTTCTTGGCAGGCTTATCAGATTTTTCGTATTTGACAGCTTTCTTGCCACTGTTCTCTCCTGATTTATCATATCTGTCCTTCATCTGAAACTTCCGTGAGCCTGTCTTGTACCTCATCTTATTGTTGGTCGGTTTCCGGTAAAACTTCTTCTGAAACGCCTTCGTCAGCAAGACCATTTGTTTCTTCATCTCTTCAATTTAAGAATCAGTTGAGGAATCAGATGAGTCAGACTCTGATGAACTGCTGCTCACTACTACCTTTTTCTCCTTTTTTAGCTTGTATTTATATTCCTTGTCTACCAACAAAGATAAAGGATCAACGGTTCCCTTTTCAGCCTTCTTCTTTCCTGACATCTTCCTTAAAACAACTTCTTGGTAGTTGTTATGGTTTTAAAATACCATGTGAATGTCCATGTCTTCAATTTATTTGGTTTTCTTGATTATCATAGTGTACTTATCCCACTCCGGATTCAGTACATTCAGGAATTTTGACTTTGTCACACCATTCATCTTCTTTTCACTGACCAGACTGACAAACCTCAGATACGTACTCTCCAGTAGTTCCCCTTCTCTTGCTCTGAAGTTTTCAAACGTCATTAAACTTTTTCGGGATCTGTTTGTTGTTGCTCTGTCTGAACCCCTCATCAATTAACAGACCTCATCCCAGATGGATTTGGCTTTTTTTGTATTGGTTAGAAAGGTATATATATCATTGGGAATAGAAATCAACAAGAGCTTTCTAGCATTCTTATCACCCAGTTTTCTGCATTTTTGTGCTTCACTAAGGTTTGTTACTTCTACTGTTCTTTCCAGGACAGCAGGATTGCCATTTGGTACTGCAAGTATGGTTTCAAGGAAAACATCTTGTCCGTCATTGAGGGATTTCAGCATTTCATTAGGCAGGTCATGGAAGCAGATGAAATTCAAGGAATCTCTCCCTCCATTGTACATATTCACCTATGTATAGAATTTGAGGTTTTGTTTCCGTCCCCATGGCTAGTGCGTCTTTCGACATTTTGCCTGATTAATAGGATTCTTCCAAGATCTTTTAAATGAAAATTGATTGTAATTGAAAAATTTATCAAAGTTGATGATAAGTTGATCAAACTCGAATGATTGTGGAATGAAACTTGAAATGAAAGGGATCAAACGTAAGACCCATGATTTCTCAAAGGTCATAAGTCTAGGCCCAGTAGCAACGCAATATCAATCATGAAACTAAGATAAAATTAACAGTGCGGAATTAAAGTTAATTACAAACAGAGACAATTTTAGGGACAGACTTCTAGACTATTACATCAAAGCACAAATATGGACTAGCCCCGAACCCCAAAGCTCAATCATCAATCAAGTACCAAGGTGTTGATACAGCTTCTAAAGCACTTCAAGCTCTTTCAAAGTCCTGACCTATGAACTAGGTCCAGCCAATCCTTTGCCTTTACCTGAAAAATAATGCAACAACGGGGTAAACTTATTTGCTTAGTGAGAATGTAGAATTTCACATTTAAGATGCAATTACGAACGCGGAAGCACATGCACTGCACTCGGCTCATGCACTGCTCAGCTCTATTGCTTATGCACTGCACTAGGCTCATGCAAAGCTCAATCTCGAAGGGACATTGGCCAATTAATGCTCTTTAGATGCGCGACTTTGCTCAGCTCCCAGTTATAAAACTGTTGTTGCTCTTGAGACTTTTAGAAAAATTCATAAGGAATGCTCGGATGATGATAACTCCATACACACGCATCATTAGTGGGAATCAGCCACGTACTGGGCTAGCAGCCAGTAATTGCTATATGGGTATCATCAGAATGCTTAGCTCTAGCTACCCTCTGTGCTTTCATCATGTAAATCAGCACATCATAAGCCTACCATTAACCCAACACTAAGCAATAATGATGGTGTTAAGCTTAACAATCAAACATATCTCAGCTTAATCTAAACTTGGAATTGCACCGACTACTCTACCTGTTATATTTGATTGTTAAGCTTAACACCATCACTATTGCTCAGTGTTGGGTTAATGTTAGGCTTATGATGTGCTGATTTACATGATGAAAGTACAGAGGGTAGCTAGAGCTGAGCATTCTGATGATACCCATATAGCAATTACTGGTAGCTAGCCCACTACGTGGCTGATCCCCACTAATGATGCGTGTGTATGGAGTTATCATCATCCGAGCATTCCTTATGAATTTGTCTAAAAGTCTCAAGAGCAACAACAGTTTTATAACTAGGAGCTGAGCAAAGTCGCGCATCTAAAGAGCATTAATTGGCCAATTTCCCTTCGAGATTGAGCTGTGCATGAGCCTAGTGCAGTGCATAAGCAATAGAGCTGAGCTGTGCATGAGCCGAGTGCAGTGCATGTGCTTCCGCATTCATAATAGCATGTTAAATGTGAAATTCTACATTCTCACTAAGCAAATAAGCTTACCCCGTTGTTGCATTATTTTTCAGGCAAAGGCAAAGGATTGGCTGGACCTAGTTCATAGGTCAGGACTTTGAAAGAGCTTGAAGTGCTTTAGAACCTTTATCAACACCATGGTACTTGATTGATGATTGAGCTTTGGGGTTTGGGGCTAGTCTATATTTGTGCTTTGATGTAATAGTCTAGAAGTCTGTCCCTAAAATTGTCTATGTTTGTAATTAACTTTAATTCCGCACTGTTAATATTATCTTAGTTTCATGATTGATATTGCGTTGCTACTGGGCCTAGACTTAAGACCTTTGAGAAATCATGGGTTTTACAGGATGGTATCAGAGAAATAGTTTGAGTGAATCATTGTATTACGTGTAATACATGATCTCAAACTTATGCAATGCTACAGTATCAATCATGACAGGATGGCTTGAACTAAGATAGGTTTCAGAGACTAGTAGGATGGGACATGAAAGGGTACAACGTGCTAGACTAATGAGCTAAATATTTAGTGACTGAATTTCAGAGCTATGTCAGGAGAAGGTGGACCATCAGGTGGCATGACCCCAGAGCAAATTGAATCAATAAAGAAAACTGAAAAGCGAAATAAACATAAAGAAGCAAACTGAACAGTCAAGCGAATCTGATTCTGATGGTGTGCATGTCAATCAACGAGTTATGCAGCCAAAAGGCTGTAGATTTAAAGACTTCAAAGCGAGTAGTGCCATAACATTTGAAGGCACAGTAAATCCAATACAAGCGTTAGATTGGATAAGTCATACTGAAGAGATCTTCAGTATCTCAGAATGTCTCGACACCAATAGAGTTAAGTTTGCTACAGCACTGTTTGTTGGAGCTGCTAGAGCCTGGTGGAAAACACAAAGGGACATCTATGGTGAGAAAGCAATTATGACATTGGACTGGGAGCAGTTCTTGGAGATGTTCAATGCCAAATACTGTCCAACAGACAAATAAGACGAACTTGAGATGCAGTTGATGCAATTGAAGAAAGGAACTAAGACCGTTGATGAATACGAGCATGAGTTCTCGAGACTTTGCAGCTACTCGTCATATCAAGTAGCAACAGAAGAGCGTATGATAAACCAATTCAGACTGGGTCTGAATCCAACATATAGAAGACAAATGAGTAGCATAAAGTTCAAAACATATCTCAGCATAGTGGAAGCAGCAAGGATGGTGGAGCGGGAATTCACAGATTCTAGTTGTGAAACCGTGATGATGGCTGTAAGTCCTACTTATCCATCTCCACCTAAGAAACAGAAATCTAGTAGATTCTTCAGTTCATCAAAGTCCGGCCAGCAGCAGTCACAAGCATCCTCTACACCTCAGAAGACTAGAGTCTATTCCATATAGTCAGGAGCACGACCGTGTAAACGCTGTAACAAATTTCATAGCGGACGCTGCAATCCTATAGATGTGACGTGTTACACCTGTAAGCAGATTGGACATGGAATTGATGAATGCCCAGAAAGAAACGACGTATGCTACAACTGTGGTGAGCGTGGACATTATGTCAAACATTGCCCAAATGCACGCATGCTTACTAATCCTGAACAACTAGGTGGCAGAGCAATTCAACAAAGTACTACAATGATACCTACAGAAAAGGCGCGAGTTTTCCATATAACTGCTGAGGATGCTGAGGAGACACCAGAGACGCCAAAAGACCTCAATGGTAACTAAATTTCTTATATAAATAAATGATTTAATTCCGTTGCTAGCTGAAGTTCAATTCTAAAATAAGTAGTGAGTTAACTGTACAACCCTGTCATCGATAGTGAATAATGCGGATGACATATGGGTTGTATCAGTTGAAGTTAATATACAAATACCTTTCCAATCAGAAATTATATCTATAACCGATATAAGTATTGTAATCTGAATTGTGTATGATTCAGAAGTTCTAAGAAATCAAAATATAATCCTAAGCACAAGCTACTTTGTAAATCCTTGTAATCTGAATGATTACAGCGTGTCTTATAATGAGACGGAGGTAGAAGTTGCTAATTAAATAAAACTATTAAGAAGAGAATCATTGAAACAAATTGTTAAGCACCCAATGACAACTTGAATGAGAATCACAGAAGTCAGAGGCACAAAGCGAGAGTGATAAAGAAATAGATTGAGATCTTCTTAAGCCAAGCAATTAGTCATAAATGGTCAATAAAAAGCTCGTCAAATGCCAAAATAAATGAAGTGTTAGATTCTCATTATGTCGACGCGAGACTAGTGAGATATCTAATATGGAATTCCTATTCCACCTAACTGCATATAAAATGAAAAGTTTCCACCAAAAGAGTAAAGTAATTTAATTCAGAAATTTATCAATGAAAAGTCAAACATAAGTCTATACATATAATTAAACAGAACCAAAGGTTATTGCTTTGTCAAAAGCCCTCTTGACCGAATTGCACAGCGAAGTAATAGAGGAAGGTGATGACGATAAAGTAGAAGATGATGTAAATGGTCATGGAGACGGTTTTGGAACCCTGGTAGCTCGAGACCTGACTTTAATAACAAAATCTACTGTCATGTCTAACGTATCACACCAAGAAAGCCTAAGTAAATTGTCGATTTCTATCAAAATCATTTCCTTGGAATTTGATTCTGTATAGCATTTGTTTTTCATGTCGTTAATATTCCTATTCGCTGGAAGATTTTAAAGCGTATAATCTCTTCAAGTTCTTGATCATGTTTGAACTGCCTGAAATATCCATCAACTACTGAAACTGTTGCGATGAAGATGTGGTCGATTGTAACTCCAAATTTTTGATTCTCTGTTCGAACTCCTGTTTTGTTCGGCGAGCTTTAAATGCAGCATTTCAACATTTTGCCTCAATCTCTCATTCTCGGCTTTTAAACACTCGATCATCTTAGAGGATTTTGCTTCTCGAGAGGCTGCTTATGTAAAGGATTTGGCGGACATGGCAGCGCAATTGGAGATCAAGGTAGGTGAGGTGGAGTCGTTACACGAGAAGTTGGCTCCGGTTGTTGCGCCGGAGCATTGATTCCATTTGTTTGACAGAGCAAAGAAAATTTTAAGTCTTCATAGCAAGTCAGCACAAATCACAAATCGGCTAAGCGATTGATGATTGTAACATCATCAATAAAAGAAACATAAAGTACAGATATCAGACTCCCGAAAAGCTCTGCATCTATTTCAAGAGCAAATGAAAAGAGATATGAGCTAACTAATATATAAAGATGCTAGCTGAATTGAAATTGAATCTCAAAAGTCCACAAAGTGAATATATAAACTGATAATCAGAAGCCCTAAAAATCTCTTATGTAATTGCATAAGTTAGCAAATGAGAAATTTAAAAAGCCATAACTGGCTCAAGATCAAATGAAAAAGAGATATATGAGCTAACTCATGTATTGAGTTGTTGTCTGAATTGATTATGGCATAAAGCATAAAGCTCACATATTAAAGGTATGAATGATAAGTCAGAATTCCTAAAAATGATCAACGACAATTACATAATAGCGAAACATTGAATCAAATAGGAACTCCGAGGAGAAATTTGAGTTTCTTGTACTTATGAATCTCAAAGAAGCGTAAATCATGAAATACAGATGGTGCTCGTTCAGTGGAAAAACCACAAAGGTTCGCATCAGTCTTGGGAATTAAGAGATATCATAAAAGCTATCTACCCAAGTCTGTTCGAACATAGCTAAATTCGGGGACGAAGTTTGTGCGTGGTGGAGCCCATTCTGTAACAACCTAACTTTTGGCCCAACTTATTATCTGATTATCAAACCAATAATGTAATTTTATTACATTATTTGAATTATAATTTAATTAAGTTTTGAAATATTTAATTCAATTATATAAATATTTAAATTATGATTTAATAAATCATTAAGATAATTAAATAAAAGAGATATAAGATACAAAAGTTATAGCGGGTTAAGTAGCAAATATAACTAGTTGAAGTATACAAACATAATTAAAGGTTCATTAAAACATAATCTACTCTCTCTACTTTCTTTCTCTACTCTCTCTCTACTCTCTCTCTACTTCTCTCTAATTTATCTTCCAAACCGACCGGCCGATTATCAAGATTTATACATCATCGGAAAGATCTCGAAGCGTACTACAACAATCTATCATTGCATGTAGGATAACATACGAAACTTGAGGTAAGAAATCGAATTTTAAACTTTTATATTTTCGGTTTTGATTGAAAGAATTCGAATTTAGTATTTTGCATGAGTAAGCTATATTAGCTTGAGATTTAACTAGATTATGTATAATATAAGTGAACCTAGGCTTAATACTTAGAATATCCATGATTTTAGACTTATAAATTTATGTTTTACAGCTGTAGAAGAAGAACAAATTCGAGAAACCAAGAAGAAACTCGAAATGCATGAACAAACTCGATTTTGTTGCTAAATTCGAATATGGATTCGAATTTGAACCTTAAATTCGAATTGGCTTCGAATTTGGTCACTAAATTCGAATTAGGTTTTGAATTTGATCCTAAATTCGAATTAGGATTCGAATTTGACTCTATATTCGAATTTGATTCGATTTTATCATATATTCGAATTTGATGTTCGAATTTAAACAAATTATTCGAATTTATTATATAAATTCGAATCCCAATCCTTAAACTCGAATATCTTGAATAAAACACATAGACAACACATAAATTAACAAAATAATTAGCTTAATGATTATATATATATATATATATATATATATATATATATATATATATATATATATATATATATATATATATATATATATAAGATAATAGATATATATACACTGATCTTTTGAGAATATTAATTAATAAAGAATATGAATGATCAGTCATTGAAATCAAGATCTATAAAATTAAGAAAGATTCTAATCACATTGATGATAATATAAGCAAGATATGAGACTTTGAGATTAAAGACCAACGAGCGAACACTGAATATATTATTCAGATGATTCAAAGGCTAATAAATATCAGAAATGATATGATTAACAGATTGAACAACAAGCAAAATGGCAAGAATCTGAAAGTCTGATATAAGTCAGATAGTGGTTCTAATCCACTACAGATTGTGAGCAACAGAGCCAGAGCTAGAAAGTGCAAATAACCAATAACTCTGAGTTGTAGATTTTACTTTAACTGCAAATTATGTGAATTGAGACTTTTGTTGCTTTATTCTGATTTATTTGGCATTCTGATCTTGAGCTTATTGATATATTGTCATACTATATTTACTATGATTTGTTGAGCTGAGTATTTCTTCTTCTAGATTCGATTCTTTCACGAGTCATCTTTTATTTAATTATCTTAATGATTTATTAAATCATAATTTAAATATTTATATAATTTAATTAAATATTTCAAAACTTAATTAAATTATAAGTCAAATAATGTAATAAAATTACATTATTGGTTCGATAATTAGATAATAAGTTGGGCCAAAAGTTAGGTTGTTACATCAAACTCGATCAAAGAGTGATAAAACTCGAATAATGAATGGAATCAACTCGAATTGCAGAGACGGAAACTCGAATCTAGAATAAATCAATGTACATATTAATAATGCAACTCGAATGCAAAGAATATAAAACTCGAATGACGCTTATGTAAAACTCGGATGAAATGAGAAGTAACTCGAATCAATATGCAGTATAATTGATTAAACCCGAATCAAACTTAACATCACTTCAGTTGTTTTATAAAACTCGAATAGAACTTCCTTTCAACTCGAATGGAATAGAATTCAACTCGATTGAGTCTTCTATTCAACTCGATTGAATTGCAACAGTGTTACAACTTCTATAAAACACTTTTCAACCCGAATTGAACTGATTGCACCTCGATTGAAATAAGTGTCCAACTCGATTGGAACTTCTTTCAACTCGATTAAACTTCCTTTTCAACTCGATCAATAAAGGATTCAACTCGATCAATAAATGAGTTTCAATTGATTTTGAGTTTTATGCTTTTTGAAACAATTCAAGTCCAGATTTCAAAATTTTTACTGAAAATGCATAAAATGATCCCAAATTGAAATCGAAGGTTTGTTTTTCAGTTACAAACACTTTTTCTGAAAACACTTTGGTTAATTTTAGATCAAACACCTTTTTTTTCACAAGAACAGTGAAGAACAATGGGTTTTCAAAAAATTAGAAAAATCAACAAATATGTTTGTGTGTTTTGAATTACAGATTGAAACTATAATCAATCTGATCCTCTTTCAATCTTTTTCCTTCGATCCAAATTTCACCACCAATCAATCACTGAATAAAAAACCCTACGGGTTTTTCAAATTTTCCAAAAAAATGATGAAACAGTGAAATTTGTTTCAAAGATTCAATCAAAAATTCATTTCCATGCTCTGATACCAATTGTTATTCCATTATAATCAATCAAATATGCAATAGAAACAATTAAAAACACAATTCAAACACTAACCGAATGATTATATCATCAAAATGAGTATTACAGAAAAGAGTAGAAATGCGAACTGTAGCCCTAATTTCACTGTGGATTTCCATGCAATCACAATCGTAATTCCATACCAGATTAAGAATGTCAGCTCTATGACATTTACAAAAGACAAATTCTATTTATATCTAAAAAACAACTTTACATTAATTACAAAATAGACCTTAAACTTATTTAATTCATCAATCTAAACTAGATTCTAACAGCTATGTCTATGGGGTACAAATTTGTTTTCCTAGTTCCTGCTAGGATTTTCTTCCCTTCCCTAGATCTTATACTACACCTAGTTGCGTTCAAATTGACTTTTAACCCTTTGTTACACAATTGGCCAATGCTAAACAGAATGTGGCCAAGACCATCAACATAGAATACCTTCTGAACAGTAATCTTGTCTTATTCTTGAATTCCATAGCCTTTGGTTGGACAGAACTGATCATTTCCAAATCCGACCGTCCCACAGAATTTGTCAACAAAATTTGTTAGGGTGTATCGTTGTCCGGTCATATACTTGGAACATCCGGAGTCAAGGTACCACACATGATTTATGTACAAGACGAAGTAAAACGTGGAGGTACCCACTTATAGTTGGGTACTATGGATTTCGGTAAATCATGTAGTATTTCTTCAGTTTGACTAACAGATATTTTCTTTGTCTTTGGAACCCACTTTTTAACAGTCTCTTTGGGTATCCATTTTTGTACGGTTCTTTTCGTAACTGATTTCGAAACTAGTTTCTTTGGATCCCTTCTCTGTTTATAAATGTGAACCTTGTTCTTTGCTACCCATACAAACATATTAGAATTATGCAATGAATTAAAATTCAACGCATGGCATTTGGCAGAATTAAATGAAAAGAGTTCAGCACGAGAGTATTTACAACATTGTTTAATAGTAATTTACTACAGACAGAATCCTCTACAGATCTAATCCTATCTGTAGCACTCGTATGTTTAACTCTCCACTCCTTTCTAAAATTCGTCTTTTTCTTTTGCACTTGCTTCTTTCGCCATATTTGCTTGGAAGGTCTTTTCACAAAATTATCTGACATAATAGAAGAACAAGAATTAGTTGATTTAGTATCAGCTTTAATCTGTAAAACTTTCTTACCTTTTGAAGTTGTTGGTACACCCTGTGTGACGATAGCAGTCTAAGTGATCTAACATTTTGGTTTAAGTAATACTCAAAGTATTGAGAATTAACGAGTGTTTGATAATATATGTTTATATATGTTTGACAGTTATTGATTGTATGTTTGAACTTGATGTAACGTATTACAAGAAGTTCAAACATAAAGTTCAAAGATAAAATCAAACATAAGCTAAAAACATTAGTTTCAAAGACAGGTTTAATATGTGAAAGTCGAATTTAGGTTAAATTCGAATTCACAAGTTAATCAGATTCGAATCTATAGCAGATTCGAATGTGTTCCAGTAGGCAGATTCGAGAGTGTCAGAGGGGACAAACTCAAATGGGCCAAGGCAGACTCGAATTAGCCTCTATAATTAGGGATAGACTCGAATCATTAAGGGACTTTTTGCAGAATTCGAGAGAGATTAAGCAAAAGGCGATTTCGAGTTTATCATCAGTTTTAGTGTTGTTTCGGAGAGAATCAATTCGTAGGTGCGTCCGTCGTAGTTCGTACAGATTATTGATAGTCTCCGTGTTCCTAGAGAGAGTTGTTACCGTCAACCCGTTAACAAGGATTCCGCACTCGTTGACGGTCTCGCGTCTAGATAGATCCGTGTTGTGTAGACCTTACAAGCGACTAGTCAACTTCAAGAGGCACAAGAGGCAGGGCCTTCAAGTGTACCAATTGATTTAGATCAGTTATGTCAAACACTGCATGAGATTTGGGAAGCTGGTCCTAATGCTAATGAAGAGATAACTGCTGAGCTTGTCGATCAATTGCTAGAGCCTCCGGAAGGAGAAGATGATGTTCTCAGGGAAGTAGATGAATATCAACCTGAGCAAACAGGAAATGACATGTCATCTTCAGCTACTGAATCTGAAGACATGGAAGAGCTAGAGGTTGAAGTTCCAGAGTCTGTTACTGCAGAACCAACTGTCCAGATGGGAACCTATGGATCGAGGTTAGTAGTGACTGAAGAAGCTTCACGGCGACGAGCATCACGGGAGTCTGATGACTCTGATTTCGAAGAAGAAGAAGTTGCTCCATTATTGACAAGGCAAAGGGCTAAACGTCATCATTTTATGTAGGGAGCTACCTCAGCTTCAGTTGCACAGCCTGAAATAGCTCAACCTCCATCTACTCAATCTACCATTCCACCATCACCACCACCTGTTGAACCGTACATCCCATCACCCATCATTCCGACCCCAATACAATCCATTCCATCCACCTCATCCACCTACGCAGAGAATCAAAGGTTTTTGCAACTAAAAGATAGAGTTGACTTCCAGCAGATTCAAATCTTTGGCCTGACAACGGCTCTCAATGAGGTACAAAAGCATAATGCCAATCTAGATATCGAGAATGCAGAGCTGAAGAAGACTGTGGATCAGGTTCGGGAAGATAACATGGAGCTGAAAGCCTTTGTAGCTGATCAAGCGGCCGAAATAAGATCGATGCGCTCCCTGATTCAGCAATTAATGAAAAATATAAAGGCTCAGGGGGAGACAAGCTACCGTGATCATGTGGAGCTGCCCAGGGATGATGATGATAATAATGAAGATGACAATGGCAATGATCCCAGCACGCAAAGACAGAATGAGGCAGTAAATTTTTCTGTTGCTCAGGATGCTGAGACTCAGGAGGAGCCGAGTCAATAAGGAGCTGTAGAAGGAGAGGCTAGTTCATCAAAGGTCTCAGAAAGTGAAGTGCGTGAGATAATTGACGTATTGATGGATATTGATGAAGAGCCATTAGATTTGGAATTTGATTTTGAAGATGATGTAGAGGATCTGGAAGAAGGAGAGTTTGTGCCAGAAGATGTAGCGGATTGGAAATCTGATGAGGAGATTGTGATAGAAGAAGACGATAATGTAAATGAAGTAATCATACAATCCCAGCCTGTCACAGAATTGTATGAGCATACTGATCAACATGTAATAGATATTGATGACATCAAAGTGGCTTCTGTATATGAATCAGAAATGGAAGAGGCTGAAAGAGAGCCGAGCAGAGCTGAATTGCTAAATCTTTGGTTCTGCAAGGAAGAGAAGAAGACTGAGCCAAAAATAAAGAAGACGATGAGAATTCCAGGTGCAGGAAACTTCTCGGGAGGTATTCTTAGCTGGTTCTTCGACAGGGAACTGCAGCTTTTTATTCTAAAGAGAAGAGATGGTCTCCAATATCTGAGGCGCAAGCTTAAAGTATTCAATACATTGCCGAAGGTAGAGGTGAAGGAGCTAGCATGGAAAGAGTTGATCAATATTGGAAATGATCCCTATGCTGAAATGATCGCTAAGATAATCAGACGAGAAGGGAGATCTGGAAGGTTTGAGAGACTCCAACAGAGGTCTGGAAAAATAGTAGAGGATACTTCACGAATAGATCCTCATACAGGACGACCATGGGCGAAAATGGTTTACAAGCCTGTTAAATGCATAAGAAGGGTGCCCATGAAGAAGATGCCACAAGATATTTTGGGCAACATGAAGTGGTGGTACCTTGATAATGAAACTGCTGAAGCTATCATGGAGGATCAAGACGACAAAGTTATTTTGAGAGTGTATGATCCACTGCATCTGATAAATCTGTCAAAGGACGATCTGAAGAAGCTTCATGGCCAGCAAATCTTCGTTCATGAAGGATGGAGATCTGAAGCCAGAAAGTTCCAAAAAGTTATCAGAGTATGTATAGATGCAGGTATATACGCAGGTAGTAGTATATATGGCTCTAGTACTTAATCAAGATGTAAATAGTTAGAAGCTATCGTCAAGGGGGAGTCTGTTGGTACACCCTGTGTGACGATAGCTGTCTAAGTGATCTAACATTTTGGTTTAAGAAATACTCAAAGTATTGAGAATTAACGAGTGTTCGATAATATATGTTTATATATGTTTGACAGTTATTGATTGTATGTTTGAACTTGATGTAACGTATTACAAGAATTTCAAACATAAAGTTCAAAAATAAAATCAAACATAAGCTAAAAACATTAGTTTCAAAGACAGGTTTAATATGTGAAAGTCGAATTTAGGTTAAATTCGAATTCACAAGTTAATCAGATTCGAATCTATAGCAGATTCGAATGTGTTCCAGTAGGCAGATTCGAGAGTGTCAGAGGGGACAAACTCGAATGGGCCTTGGGCCTGATTCGAGTTTGGCCCATGGCAGACTCGAATTAGCCTCTATAATTAGGGATAGACTCGAATCATTAAGGGACTTTTTGCAGAATTCGAGGGAGATTAAGCAAAAGGCGATTTCGAGTTTATCATCAGTTTTAGTGTTGTTTTGGAGAGAATCAATTCGTAGGTGCGTCCGTCATAGTTCGTACAGCTTATTGATAGTCTCCGTGTTCCTAGAGAGAGTTGTTACCGTCAACCCGTTAACGAGGATTCCGCACTCGTTGACGGTCTCGCGTCTAGATAGATCCGTGTTGTGTAGACCTTACAAGTGGTTGGTGTTGTTTAGTTATCACTGACGATTACTCACGATTTTCTTGGGTTTTCTTTCTAGGTACAAAGGACGAGACGGCTTCCAAGCTCATCGGGTTCTTAGACCAAGTGGAGAATTCATATGGAACACGGGTTAAAAGGCTACGTAGTGATAATGGAACAGAATTTAAAAACACTGTAATTGGTGTATATTGCCTATCAAAGGGCATAGTGCATCAATTCAGTGCACCGTATGAGCCTCAAGAAAATGGGGTGGCCGAAAGAAAGAACAGGACATTGATTGAGGCTGCAAGGACTATGCTTTCGGATTCAAAGCTTCCTACCATGTTTTGTGGGGAGGCAGTGAATACCGCGTGCCATATTTTAAACCGAGTCCTTACAGTCAAATCTTTTAACAAAACCTGTTATGAAATTTTGAATAAACGGCCACCTAATTTAACTGGCTTCGAACCGTTTGGGGTACCATGTACTTTATTGCGTACAAAACATCAACCGAAGTTTGGTGAAAAGGCTGACGAAGGATACTTCCTAGGTTATGTGCCGAACTCACCAAACAAACGGGTTTTTAACAAAACGAATGGTACAGTGGAAATTGTGTATAACATTGAAGTCACAAGTTATACACATGAACCCCAAACAGGTCCGGAATGGATATTTGACTATGAGAAATTATTTGAGTCATTTAACATTCCTTTGGATGAAAATGCAGGTACAATCGAAAAGGACATGGCGACGTTGCATCTGAATGACGAAGGTCATGCCTTTCCGAGGACTACATTTCAATCCACATCCGAGCCTACTTCGACTGAAGATGGATCTCCAGAAGTTACTGATCCAGAGGCACCTTCAACTGAGAATCAGACTCAGGCAACAAATTCCAACTCTGAGGAAAATGTCCACGAGGAGGAAAATGTGGAAGCTGAGGATGTTCTCCCATTAGGTGAAATAGGATCTAACTTAGGAGATAATCTGAGAGTTGACAAGATAGAGACTTCTAGGATCAACAAGAACCATCCTATAGAAAGCATCATAGGAAATCCTAATGAGGGTGTGAGGACTAGGAGTAGTTTAAATAACAACACTGTGTTGTTATCGATGATAAACGACTCTGATGCATATCATACCTGCCTCTATTCTTGTTTCATCTCGCAACTAGAGCCTAAAAATGTGCAAATGGCACTAAAGGATAACTCCTGGGTTGAAGCGATGCAGGAAGAGCTCTCTCAGTTTAGGAAACTAGAGGTGTGGGAGTTAGTTCCATTACCTCGAGGGGAAATAGCAATAGGAACCAAATGGGTTTTTAAGTGCAAAAGAGATGATTGGGGTATAGTCACTCGCAACAAGGCTAGGTTAGTTGTAAAGGGTTTCAACCAAGAGGAGGGAATCGATTACAATGAGGTGTTTGCACCAGTAGCTAGGCTGGAAGCCATTAGGTTGTTTCTAGCTTTTGCTTCCTTCAAGGGCTTTAAGGTATATCAACTAGATGTTAAGAGTGCTTTCCTCTATGGGAAAGTGAAGGAGCTGGTGTATGTAGAACAGCCGCCCGGATTTACAGATCCAAAATATCCAGACAGAGTATATCGATTAGATAAGGCTCTGTATGGATTGCATCAAGCACCAAGGGCGTGGTACGAGACTTTATCCAACCATCTGTTAGAGAACGGGTTTGAAAGGGGTAGGATAGATAGTACGCTGTTCGTTAAGAGAATGGGAGAACACTTCATCTTGGTACAAGTGTACGTCGATGATATCATTTTTGGATCATCAGACGAACAGATGTGCAAAGATTTCGAGAAGGTAATGAAGTCGAAATTCGAGATGAGTGCAATGGGAGAGTTAAATTTCTTTTTGGGGTTATAAGTTGACCAAAAGAAGGAAGGTATGTTTATCCATCAGACAAAATATGTCTATGACATATTGGAACGTTTCGGGATGGAAGGGACGAAACTGACTGCTCATTTCAGCACTCCGATTCAAGTGAATCACAATCTCGGACCGGGTACTAAAAGTGATACTGATGTGGATCCGACGTTATATCGAGCCATGATTGGATCACTTATGTATTTAACTGCTTCAAGACCTGACATCATGTTTGCTGTGTGTATTTGTGCTAGGTTTCAAGCTAATCCGAAGGAGATGCACATGAAAGCTGTGAAGCGGATTCTACGATACCTCAAGTCGAAACCAAAGCTAGGACTTTGGTATCACGCGGAGGGAGATCTATAGTTGGAGGCGTTCACGGATTCTGACTACGGAGGATGCAGCTTGACGCGCAAATCAACAACTGGAGGTTGTCAATTCCTAGGAGGGAGACTGGTTTCCTGGCAATGCAATAAACAGACGTCGGTAGCCGTGTCAACGTGCTAGGCCGAGTATGTTGCTGCTGGTAGTTGCTGCTCACAGGTTCTGTGGATACAACAACAATTGCGGGATTACGGTTTGGCTTACACTCAAACTCCAATTAGGATAGATAACCAATCTACAATCGCTATCACAAATAATCCAGTTAAACACAATAAAACAAAGCACATAGACATAAGGCATCATTTTATTCGTGATTGTGCTGAAAAGAACTTAATCAAATTGGTAAAAGTGGCAACGGACGAT
The DNA here is from genome assembly GCA_020465985.1 of Centrapalus pauciflorus. Classification (NCBI taxonomy): domain Eukaryota; kingdom Viridiplantae; phylum Streptophyta; class Magnoliopsida; order Asterales; family Asteraceae; genus Centrapalus; species Centrapalus pauciflorus. The sequence goes on along the minus strand of JAANYP010002238.1, from coordinate 158,907 downwards.
AATAATGCTGATTTATTTACCAAAGCCTTTGATAAGTCACGGTTTGAATATTTAATTCAACTAAATGGAATGCGCAACCCAGAGTAAATTGACCTTAGTAGAAGTTTTATTTCCTTTTATAGCTGTAGTCTTTCTTTCTTTTTATAGTAAGTTTTCTAAATTAGGATAGTTTCCATTTTTAGTAAGTTAGTAGTTTATTTTCTTTTATTGCTATTTCTTATGAAAAAAAAAAAACAGAAAACCATAAAAATTCAAAAAAAAAAGAGAATATCAGAAAAAGAGTTAAGTCTTAGATGCATAGGTTCAAAGTGACGAAAATTAGCACAGTCGTTACAAACTCTAAGTGTTGAGGCTTTCACACATAATGCACCTAAAATTCTAAGTGTTATGCTTTATTTTAGTTTGATATGTTGGTAGGCATAATACATATAGGGAGTCCCAAGGCTAATAAAATATTCAAGGAAAAGTCAAACGTGTCCCTAACTTAGATGTATGACCAATCGGTCTTAATTTTTATGTACAAGACATACAAACTTTGACTCTAAATGAGGTATGCAAACTTTCTGGGGATGTATAGCAACATCAAATACATCAAAAAATGGAAAGCATAGAAAAATCATAAGGAATTGAGAGTCAAAAACATGTAACTCTGTTGTACGTAAGTACAGACCTGTTGCCTCTGTTTTGATTCGGGTTAGCAAGATAAGTCGCTTTGTTGTACGTCGGTACAGACCTGTCACCGCTGTCTTGCTAGCTTTAAAAATAAACCTTAAGTCAAACTAAGACACTTTGTTGTATGAAAATACAGACCTGTGTCCGATGTTTGTCTTTTAAAGAAAGTTTGCAAATACCAACAAGTTAGAATCACTGTCTGTATGCCTTGATCATAAAAGTATGTCTATGTCTGAGTCACGTAAGATAATTTCATGATAAATAAAAATGCCAAGGGATATTTCGAAATGTAGCATGTTTAAAGGGGTAAATACCGACAATCGTCTAAATGGGTATGTCACGCCAAACAATCAAAGGAATAAAAAATTCCTAAGTGTGAATGCTTAAGTACTGAAAGTGAGTATCTGACACCGCTATCTGATTGAACCTTTCTTTGACTATACTCATCAAAAATATTTTGTTAAGTGTTTAGCATAGGTTGTAATTTTCAATAAGTGTAGTTTAAGTCTAAGTTAAATTTTTGTTCAAAATTTTAAAATTCTATTTTTACTTTTACTTATTATTATTTTTTTATTATTTTTATTATTATTTTTGTTTTTATTTTATTTCACTTAGGAAAAAGGTCAAAAATTACTGAGGGTGCATTCATAGTTGAATAAAATAAACATTGCGTGAAAATCTTGTGCTTAGGGTAAAAGATTTGCAATAGTTTATCCCGTTACACAATAAGTTTGAAAAGGTTGAAAAAGTTGAATTTATTTCAAAATTTTCAAAATTTTCAAAGTTTCAGGGGTAATTCGAGTTTAAGCTAAACTCGAAAATGAAAGGGCTCGAATCTGTCATTAGATTCGAATCTGTCATTAGACTCGAAGGTAGGTGGTATAAATAGGTTAACAGTAATGGCATTAATCCATCTTTTTTCGAATTTATTCCCTCGAGTCTATCTTGCGATTTCGAATCTATTTGCTCGAGTTTGCCGATTTCACTAAAACAACTATTTGTCGAGTTTCTTGCGTGTGGGTTCGATTCTACTCATACATCTAGGTATAAACAACTGGTTTGTACAAGATTTAAGTAGTCTTATACACCATTTAAGCCTAAATCACCGAATTTTGAAGGTTTATTGGTAGAAAACTTGTTTTTCAACATTACAAAGTTTGGACCGGTAAAGACTCAAATTAAATGCAAATATCTTTGATTAGAACCTAGTAGGGCTAATGAGTGTGATTTTCTGAGTCCAAAATGGTTAAAATCATGGATTTTGGTGATGATGTGGGCCGACGATTTCGAATCTGTTCATGACCAGTCTCGAGTTTGTCAGTAAACTCGAGAAGGTCATTAAATTCGAATATGTCATCAAACTCGAAAAAGAGGTACCTCGAATCTGTTTGTTCGAATTTGTCATTTTATTTGAATTATTCAATTTAAATTTAATTAAACTTGTAGAAATTCATATGTGTTGGATTTTGTACTTAAACAAGTTCAAAATAAAACAAATTTGAATTTAATCAAGTTTATTCATTTTTTAATAATTTTAATATTTTATCTAATGTGCAGACATGGCGGATCGAGTGTTTGTGGCTGCTTTATCTGACCCTCTCATTAATTACACACCTCATCCCATATTAATTTGGCTATGGTTGTATTGGTCAGGATTATATAGATGTCATTTGGAATTGAAATCAGTAGGAGTTATGTGGCCATTTTATCACCTAGCTTTCTTTTCTTCTGAGCCTCTGTCAGATTTGCAGTTGTGACCTCTTCTGTTCTCTCAGGTTTCGGAGGATTTCTGTTTGGAACTGCAGGGATAGTAACAAAGAATCTTGCGGGTCCTTCTGTCAATGAGGTCAGCATCTCCTCAGATAAATCATGGAAACTTATGAACTCTAAAAATCTTTCCCTCGACTTTACATACTCTCCTCTGTAAAGGATCGAAGGTTTGGTTTAGGAACCCATGGCCAGTGCGTCTTTAGACATTGTGGATTGACAATACTAAATCTTTCAAGATCTTTTTATGGAAATTGAATTATGTTGAATGAACACTGAATGAATGATCAAACCTGAAATAAGTATGATCAAACTCGGTTAAAGAATTGTAAAACTCGAAGTATGAAGGAACCAACTCGATTGACAACGGCTTAACCTCGATCAACAATGGAGTAAACTCGATCAATGAAGTCTAAAACTCGAATTAAGAATGACTCAACTCGAATAACAAAGTGTAAAACTCGAATGAAATTGTATGAAACTTGAATAAAGCTTGGTTCCACTTGAATGGAAAGTGAATGAATGATCCTTATCAAACTTGAATGTAACTATAGTCAAACTCGAAGAGTTGTTAATCAAACTCGAATGTTAAGTTGACAAACTCGAATCAATTCTTTTCTTTTTAAAAATTGTTTATCAAACTCAAATTAAGTTTGATTAAACTCGGATGAAGTTTGAACAAACTCGAATTAAGTTTGATTAAACTCGAATGAAGTTTGTTCAAACTTGAAGGGAGTTTAAATAAACTCGAATGAAGATTTATCAAACTCGATTAAAGATTGATCAAACTCGGTCAATTCTTTAATCAAACTCGATCAATATGCTTATCAAACTCGATATGTTCTTGATAAAACTCGATGAACTAAGTTCTTAGTTTTATCCGAGTTTTAACAGGACTTTCAAAATTCAAGTTCAAAAATTCAATATTCAACAAAAATGCTCCAAATGATCCCAAAATTAAATTGAGTGCGCGGTTTTTTATTACAAACACTTTTTAAAAGAACTTTTTGCGTAAATTTAGATCAAACTTCCAAAATTTTACAAAATCGGTGAAGAACACATAAAAACCGAAAAATCAGTAAACTTCAAGTTACTTCTTGTGTGTTTGGAATTAAAACCTGAGATTAGATTCAATATTTTCTTCTTTAAAATATGTTCCTTCGATCCAAAAATCAGATTAAACCATCCACAGAATCAAAAACCCTCGCTGATTTTATGATTTTCGAAAATTTTACTTTCCAGATTCAAAATCAATCAAAATTTTTCCATATGTGGCTCTGATACCAATTTATATTCAATAAAATCAACCACAGTTACAATCAAACAATTAAGAACAAGATTAAAATCACAACTAACCGAATGATTGATTGATTAGAGAGAATTACAATACGATGAAAGTTGAGAGCACAATTTTCAAGACCTAGCCGTACAATGACAAAAGAATATTCGTGCAATTGTGTACTGACCGGTACATTTACAGTACCAAAATATTCTATTTTTATATACAAACAACAACTATTGAAACATTACAAACAAGACTCTAGACTTATATTCTTCATAAACAAAACTATTCGCAACAATGATTTTACCCTTCTTTCAAATACAAGTTTGGTGATTTCAATTTTGGTCCCTTTTCTTAATTTTTCATTTTTGGTTTTAAATTTGAAATATTAATTTAATAAATTATGATTCAATTCATTATTAATTTTATTATTATTATTATTCTCATTATTATTATTAGTTATACCTATTATTTTGTAAAATTATATTTATATTTCTTTAATAAAAAATTATTTTTATTTATATACTTAATTAGTTAAGTTATGCATCTTTTTATGTATTCAATTTATTTATTAAAGTTTTTTATATTTATATTTTATTGGTTAAATTATTTGTATAATTTATTTCCTTACTTTAATAAATTTTGAATACTTTTCCATCAAACTATTTCATTACTTTAATAAATTTTGAATTTGTGTAAATTTTGATTTAAATTTACTAATTCATTATGTTTTGATTTAAGTTTGCTAATTTATTATTTATTATTTAAATATTTTGTTACACTAATGTCTTTTTATTTAAATTTATTATTTTACTTTTTTGGATTTAAACATTTTGTTATGCCAAGTACATTTTGATTTCAATTTATTATTTATTTATTTTTATTGAAAATTTTGCTACATTAATACTTAAGTGAAAACTTGTAAATCAAAAATATTAAAATACTATATTGAAATCAAAATGTATTGGCATAACAAAATATTAAAAATAAAAAAATAAAAATACTAAATTTAAATCAAATTGTTTTAACGTAAAAAAATATATTATTATAAATAAAATAAACTAAAAAATAAATATAATTCATTATTTCTAATATCTATAAAGATTAATAAATATAAATACATTAAATAAAATAAATATTAATAAATAGATAAGATTAAAATCTACATACAACAGGTATCTTATATGTAGTTTATCTATAAATCTAATTTAAATAATATATTATTTGTTAATTTATAAATTATTTTTAAAATTAATTACTTTTAATATATATATTAGTAATTTTATAATTTTTAAGGCATTTTTTTAATCCAAACAAATAAAATAAAAAATTTAAATCCAAACTTACTGGCATAATAAAATATTTAAATCAAAATAAATAATTAATAAATTTAAATAAACACATATTAGCGTAACAAAATATTTTTAAACTTAAATCAAAACATGATGAATTTAGTTAATTCAAATCAAAATTTATATAAATTCAAATTTTAATAACGTAATGAAATAGTTTGATGGGTAAGTATAAATAATAAAATTATACAAATAGTTTAACCAATAAAATATAAATAAATAAAAATTAAATAAATAATTGAATACATAAAAAGATGCATAACTTGACTAATTAAATTTATAAACAAAAATAATTTTTAGTAAAGAAATATAGATTTATTTTAGAAAATAAACATGTATAATTGATAATAATAATAATAATAATAATAATAATAATAATAATAATAACAATAATGAGAATAACAATAATAATATAATTAATAATGAATCAAATCATAATATATAAAATTAATATTTCATATTTAAATCAAAAAAATAAAAAATTAAGAAAAGGGACCAAAATTGAGATGACCAAACTTATAATTGAAAGATTGGTAAAATGGTCATTTTTAAAAAATTTTAGAAACAGAAGGACCTATTCTGCAAGTAAAAAGTGGTTTGAGAGACCGTCACTGCAACTTTGGAATTTGAGGGACCGTTTCCATAATTTTAAATAAACCACAGGGACCATTTCTGTAATTTACTCTTAATTAAATCATTATAGGTAAAATGAAATGATGCAGAAGACCGGGCCTTAGAATACTTTGAGGCCCATGACCACATTGGCTCACTAAAATGGCCATAACTTGGCCCTCGGGTATCCGATTTGGGCTTATAATATATCAAAACGGCCCCGAAGACTACTTAATTTGCATTTTTCTATTTTTCTTTCAGTTTGGACTTTAGTTTTTTGGCCCGTGTGTTTGGCCCGTTATCATTTTGGCCCGTTTATGTTTTTTATAGCTTCTTTTTAGTATTGTAATGTGTGAACTTGGATGGCCACTTCCAATTTTTATGAAACTTCAGTTTTCTCTCCCAAATTTATGTTCTTTGTGTGAACCAATTTTGAAGGCCAAATTCGCGGTATTCATGTGAATCAACGTGAGTTTGGTTAAGATCTTCTGGGTATTCGTGGAATCAACGGATTATCTTTGGTTTTCTATTTGCTACGCTGCATCAGTTGGTATCAGAGCCGAACATCCTGTTCGAAATGCCTCCACGAAGACAGAGACCAGTACACGAAGTGGAGATGGAGGAGCGACTTATGGCACGGATGGACCAGCGATTGGATCAGATGGTCGATCAACTGACCGATCAGATGGCGGAAATGATGAATCGTGGTCACGATGATGAAGGAGATAATCCGTTTGAAGGTGACCGTTCGTCTTCCGATGATGAATCGGAGGGGCGGCCGAGGAACAATCATCGTAGGGATGATAACAGGCGTTGGGAGGCTGGAATGAAGATTGATATCCCAGAGTTTGATGGGGTTAGTCTGAATCCAGAGGGTTTTATTGACTGGTTGGCTACCGTGGAAGAGGTTTTTGAATTTAAAGGGGTGCCGGAAAACAAAAGGGTTTCTTTGATCGCCACAAGACTTCGTGGTAGGGCTTCTGCGTGGTGGCAACAATTGAAGTTAACTCGAACCAGGCTTGGGAAACCGAGGATCGAGACATGGAGGAAGATGAAAAAGGCACTACGGTCCAACTTTCTACCCCATAATTTTCAGCGGTTGATGTACCAAAGGCTCCAGAATTTGCGACAAGGGGCACGATCAGTGGATGATTACACGACTGAGTCTACCAGTTGATCTCTCGGAATGATATTCAAGAGACGGAAGAACAACTTGTTGCCCGCTACACTAGCGGATTAAGGGTTCAGATTATGGACTCGGTGAATCTGTTTGATCCGGTATCCGTTTCTGATGCATACCAAAGGGCGCTGACTTTGGAGAAGCAGAACCGTCGGGGAGTTGGTTCGACTTCCGCTGGTTTTGGTGGGGGAAATTCTGGATCGGGAGTTGTAACACCACGCTCGATGCCTAATCAACCGAGACCAGGGGGTGTTAGTGCTGGTTCGACTTCACGGGGTATTGGTAGCGGGGGACTTAAGTGTTTTACATGTGGTGAACTTGGCCATCGACAGTCCGAGTGTAAAAGAGCTGGCAAAAGAACCATGTTCGCTGAGGAGGATTGGGGGCAGGAAGAGAATGATGGTTATGATGGAGGTCCAATGTATGATGAGGAAGTTGAGCAGGAGGAAGAATATGTGTCTGGAGATGTTGGTGTGAATCTGGTGGTGAGGCGTTCTTGCTTCACTCCAAAAGCTACAAATGAGGATTGACTGAAGCACAACATTTTCCAGTTCACGTGTACCATCGTGGGTAGGGTTTGCATTTTTGTCATTGATTCAGGGAGTTGTGATAATCTGGTGTCTGAGGAAGCAGTTCAAAACTTGTCCTTGAAAACAGAAAGTCACCCCAATCCCTACAAGCTTCAGTGGTTGAAGAAAGGTGGTGAGGTAACAGTGTCTAAACGAGCTCTTGTTTCATTTCTGTTGGTAAAACTTATAAGGACAATGTATGGTGTGATGTTGTTGTTATGGATGCTTGCCACTTACTGTTGGGTAGGCCATGGGAGTATGACCGTGAGATTGAACATAAGGGGCGGACCAATACTTATAGTTTCCTGTTTGGCGGGGTGAAGATAACTTTGGTTCCTAATAAGCCGAAGGAGTTGGTCACGAAGCCCTCGGGAACCCTTTTGACCCTTGCTCAATTTGAGGATGAATTGAGTGAGACAGATAATGTGTTTGTGTTGATAGGGAAAGAGATAGTTGGGGAGGTTGCAGTTCCCGATGCTATGGTCCCTTTACTTGATGAGTTTCATGATGTGTTTCCAGCAGAGCTCCCTGATGGTTTGCCACCTCTACGTGACATCCAGCATCACATTGATTTGGAACCAGGTACACAGTGGCCCAATAGACCTCACTACAGGATGAGTCCTATCGAACATGAGGAGTTGCGCCGACAGGTTGAGGAGTTGGTTTCCAAAGGACATGTCAGGGAGAGTATGAGTCCTTGTGCTGTCCCTGCTTTGTTAACTCCCAAGAAAGATGGGACATGGCGTATGTGTTTTGATAGTCGTGCCATCAACAAGATCACAGTGAGGTATCGTTTTCCTATTCCTAGACTTGATGATTTACTTGATCAACTTAGTGGTGCTTCTGTGTTCACTAAACTGAATTCAAAGAGTGGGTACTATCAGATAAGGCTTAGGCCTGGTGATGAGTGGAAAACAGCATTTAAGACTCGTGAAGGGTTGTATGAATGGCTAGTTATTCCGTTTGGTTTGTCGAATGCTCCTAATACATTTATGCGAGTGATGAACCAGTTGTTTAGACCTTATATTGGTAGATTTGTGGTTGTTTATTTTGATGATATCCTTATCTACAGTGCTAGCTTTGATGAGCATGTGGGTCATGTGCGGCAGGTTTTGACCTTACTTCGTAGGGATAGTTTGTATGCAGCTAAGAAGAAGTGTATGTTTATGGTACCTAAGGTGCTGTTTTTGGGGTATGTTGTTTCTGGGGAGGGTATATAGGTGGATTAGTCCAAGGTTGATGCTGTGAGGCATTGGCCAACTCCCAGGTCAATAACTGAGGTGAGAAGCTTTCATGGACTTGCATCTTTTTACAGGAGGTTCATACCACACTTCAGTTCCATCATGGCACCAGTGACTGATTGTATGAAAGGGAAGTCCTTTACTTGGACTTAGGGGGCCGACTCTGCTTTTCAGTTGATCAAGGAGCGACTTACATCAGCCCCATTGCTAGTGTTACCTGACTTCTCACGGGTGTTTGAGTTACACACAGATGCTTCCCATGTGGGCATTGGGGGTGTTTTGAGCCAAGGGGGGAGACCCATAGCTTATCCCAGTGAGAAGTTGACAGGAGCAAAGCTGCATTATAGTACTTATGATGTAGAATTCTATGTTGTTGTTCAAGCTGTTAAACATTGGTGACACTACCTGTTTCACAAGGAGTTTGTGTTATTCACAGATCATGACTCTTTGAGGCATATTCGTAGCCAAGATAAGGTTTCACACAAGCATGCTAGGTGGATGACATTTTTGGAGAAGTTTACTTTTGTGGTGAAGCATAAATCTAGGGTGTCGAATCGGGTGGTAGATGCATTGAGTAGGAGGAGCAATCTGCTAGTGTCTATGCGGGTTGGTGTACCAGGGCTTGACTCCATCATGGAGCAGCTAACAGTTGATCCATACTTCTCTGTTGTTTTGCAGGATATCAGCTCTGGAAAAATATCAGATTTTGTTGTGCATGATGGTTTTCTTTTCAAGGGGAACCAATTGTGTATTCCTGATTCCAGTCTTCGTTTACACATTATCAGGGAGTTAGATGGTGAAGGGCATGTGGGCCGGGATCGTACTTTTTAGTTGGTGCAGTCTTCTTATTTCTGGCATACTATTCGGAAATAGGTCGACCGGTTTGTTAAAAGGTGTAGGATCTGTCAGACTTCTAAGGGAACAGCCACCAATGCTGGACTCTATATGCCGTTGCCTGTCCCTTCACAGCCTTGGGTGGACATCAGCATGGACTTTGTGCTGGGGTTGCCTCGTACTCAGCGTGGTAATGATTCTATCTTTGTTGTTGTCGATCGTTTTTCGAAGATGGTTCACTTTATACCATGCAAGAAGACGACAGATGCAGTTAATGTGGCTTTGTTGTTCTTTCGGGAGGTATATCGTCTGCATGGATTGCCATCCTTTATTGTTTCAGATCGGGACACTCGGTTTTTGAGTCACTTTTGGCGCAGTTTGTGGAAAATGGTCAACACGCAGCTCAACTTCAGTAGTGCCTATCATCCTCAAACAGATGGGCAAACTGAGGTGGTGAATCGGTCCCTTGGAAACCTTTTGAGATGTTTGGTGGGTTAGCATGTGAAGGCATGGGATCAAAAGCTTTGTCAGGCTAAATTTGCTCATAATCATGCTGTTAACAGAAGCACTGGTTTTAGCCCATTTGCAATGGTGTATTCGGCCCAGCCTCGAGGCCCATTGGATTTACTGACTCTCCCTGTTTCAGGTTCTGTTCCAAAGAAAGTGCAAAATTTCGTTGTTGGGTTACATGAGGTTCATAAGGCTGTGCATGATAACTTGGTTCGGGCTAACGCCAAGTACAAACAAGATGCGGATCAAAGGCGTAGGCATGTCGATTTTAAGGTCGGTGACTTTGTTTGGGCAGTTTTGACTAAGGACCGTTTCCCGGTGGGTGATTACAACAAACTGTCAGCAAAGAAGATTGGACCAGTGGAGATTTTGGAGAAGATCAACCCTAATGCTTATCGTTTGAAGCTGCCAAGTCACATTCGCTGTTCAGACGTGTTCAATGTTAAGCATTTGGTGCCTTTTCATGGAGACTCTTCTGAAGATGAAGCTGTTGCAGATTCGAGGACGAATTTTGTCTACCCAGGGGGGAATGATGCAGAAGACCGGGCCTTAGAATACTTGGAGGCCCATGACCACATTGGCTCACTAAAATGGCCAAAACTTGGGCCTCGGGTATCCGATTTGGGCTTATAATACATCAAAACGACCTTATGGACAGGCCCGACGTGCTGGCAAACCGCTGCTTTTCGCCCAAGAAGGCCCCGAAGACTACTTAATTTGCATTTTTCTATTTTTCTTTCAGTTTGGACTTTAGTTTTTTGGCCCGTGTGTTTGGCCCATTATCATTTTGGCCCGTTTATGTTTTTCCTCTTCTTTTTAGTATTGTAATGTGTGAACTTGGATGGTCACTTCCAATTTTTATGAAACTTCAGTTTTCTCTCCCAAATTTGTGTTCTTTGTGTGAACCAATTTTGAAGGCCAAATTCGCGGTATTCTTGTGAATCAACGTGAGTTTGGTTAAGATCTTCTGGGTATTCGTGGAATCAACGAATTATCTTTGGTTTTCTATTTGCTACGCTGCATCATGAAATGATTAACTCATTTAATCTGATCAACTTTTACTAATAGGAGTTAATTAAATTGTAATTAATTTGAATTTTTAAATTTTATAAAGAGAAAATTACTGATTTGGTCCCTGTGGTTTGTCCATTGTTGCTGGTTTGGTCCTTTAAGATCAAAAATTACTCCGTTGGTCCTTATGATTGTATTTTTGTTTCATGGAAGGTCCTTTTGAGAAACGGCCGTTAAGTATCAATGTTAGTGAAAGGGTATTTTAGTCTTTTACCTACTCTCTCTCCGGATCTTCATCCTCATCTTTCATTGCCTTAATCAAATGTAGTAAACCTAATCTCAAAATTCACCCAAGATCTTCAAGGATTTCTTCCTTTACTGTATCTGCTGTCATTGCAAAAGGCATCGGACTTGAACAGCTTGAATTCATCCACATACACAAGACGGCGGCGCTGTTGGAGGCAGCCATCGTGTTAGGGACTATATTGGGTGGCGGGAGTGAGACCCAGGTGGAAAAATTGAGGAAATTCGCGAGGTGTATTGGATTACTGTTTCAGGTGATGGATGATATACGGGATGTGAAAAAGTCGTCGGAGGAAGACCGCCGGGAAAGATTTGATGACGGATAAAATAACGGACCCAAAACTGATGGGTTTGGAGAAGTCACGGCAGTTTGCGGAGGAGTTGTTGGAGGAGGCTAAACAGCAGCTAGAAGGGTTCGACTCGAACACGGCGGTGGCATCACTGGTTGCTCTAGCAGAGTACATAGCTTACAGGCAAAACTGAATGCATTGTATTCGGAAACTGATGTTTCCTATCTCCGCCGTGAACCCATGATGTAAAATTGGTTGGTTACTGGCTGAAAGCTCATAGCAAAATAGATTTCTTTATATATACACTAACTTTGGCTTTTACGAAGATATAATCATATGTTATTTCGCTTTCATGAAAAAGCGAAAGTATCGCGCTATCAGTTATTGGCTTGCGCCTACAATCAAGATTCAAGACCACCTTCCATAACAGTATTTGTATTCAAATGAAACTTGTAGATTAAGCATATATCATGTCGATTTTAACGGGCTCCCATGATTACATTTAAAGCCTAGTTCAATTGTAGCATTATGATGCTTTACAGGATCCTATGAAGAGATTATATATGTCTGTAAGTTGCATAACTTCATTGAACGGAAGAGCTTGGTTAGAAAAAATAGGCTAGGTTATTTATTAGAAAGAAGGGTGAGGAGAGAGAGTAGGTAAAAGACTAAAATACCCTTTCACTAACATTGATACTTAACGGCCGTTTCTCAAAAGGACCTTCCATGAAACAAAAATACAATCATAAGGACCAACGGAGTAATTTTTGATCTTATAGGACCAAACCAGCAACAATGGACAAACCACAGGGACCAAATCAGTAATTTTCTCTTTTATAAATTAAAGGGTAAATTACAATTTTCGTCCCTGTGGTTATACACAAATTATGGTTATCGTCCTTTTAATGATTAAATTACGATTACAGTACTTATAGTTGACAATTTATTATGCCTTTGGTCCCTTTGTCTAATATTTTTTTTAAAATGACGATTTTGCCCTTTTATTTTTATTTCAGTTTTGGTCCTTGATCTAATTATTTCTTTTATCTCATTTTATTAATAGATTTTTATTCTTTTACTATTTATTTAATATATTTTCTATTCTTCTATTATATTGTCTAGTTATTACTATTAAAATTCAATTGAAATAAAAGGTTATTCAATATGTTTTATTTATTTACTTATTTGATATTTTAATAATATTAATATTATTATTTTGTTATGATTTAAGTATTTACATGACTAAGTAGTAATTAATGAAAATAACTTATATATGACTTAATTTAACATGTTGTATTTTTGTTAATTATTGTTATAAATAATATTATTATCATTCATACATATTGATTTTAGATATACGTTGAACTATTTATATATTTATTTTTCTAAATGTATATTACTTTTCATTTGTAAAAAGTGAAACTATTTATGCATTTAATTTATTTATCTAGTGTCTTTATTATATGTTTATCTAGTGTCTTTATTATATGTTACATTCACACAAATACTTATATATTTAATAATTTTTTATTCAAATTAATTTAATTATTTTGTTAATATCTTAATCAAATATATAATTTAACGTGTTTTCTATTCTAATTTTGTTATACCATAAAGTTAATGGTCAGATAAACCTTATACATATAACTTAAGGAAACCCATAATTGTTGTAATTATAACTTAATGAAATATATAATTATTTCATAAAGTTAAAAAATTAAATTAATTTATACATATAAATATGTAAAGTCTTGTTGATTTTAAACTATATTTTTTGTTTAACAAATAGTAAATATATTAAATAAATAGTAAAAAATAAAAAAGCTATTAATAAATTAAATAAAAAGAAATAATTTGATCAAGGACCAAAACTGAAATAATAATGAAATGGCAAAATCGTCATTTTCAAAAAAAATATTGGACAAAGGGACCAAAGGCATAATAAATTGCCAACTATAGGTACTGTAATCGTAATTTAATCATTAGAAGGACGATAACCATAATTTGCGTATAACCACAGGGACGAAAATTGTAATTTACCCTAAATTAAAAGAGTACAATGAAAGAATTATATTATCAAATTTAGGCAGGAAAACAAAAAAAAAGGTTAGAGGAGGTTATGACATGTGGCATCATATATTCTTATTTATTAATTCATAAAGATTATTAGTAGAGTGAATTACATAAGTGGTCCCCGTGGTTTAGTGTTTTTAACGGATTTCATTCCTAACAATTTTTAACTACATAGATGGTCCCTAAAAAATAATTTTGTCACACATAAGGTCCCTGACTTCGTTAAAACTAACTATGGTGTGTTAACTTTTTTAATTCGACGCTTCTACCCTTTTTGTAGTTACATTTATGATCCCTACGGTTTTTAATTTATTTTTATTATGATCCATAATATTTTTATAATTATTTAAAATATAAAAATATTAGTAAGTTTCTTATATTTATTACATTAGTTATTTTTATCATTTGTAATATTTATTATGTTCTTTTTATAATAATAACTATTTATATTATGAAAATAATAATAGTAATACTATCAAGTATTTAGTTTTGATTGTTTTTTTATATTTACATAATAGAATTATTATTTGTATATACTATTTGTAGTAGTGCATTTTAACTCTTATATATTGTTAGAAATTCATTTTGTTTATGAATATTATAAGTCTAGGGGTTGTTTTGTCATATTTCAATATTTCATATTGTATACAAATAGAACTATAGAAGGATGTTGTACTGTAGATGTACGTATCAGTACATAGTTACACGAATACTCTTGTACGGATTTTGTCTCCTAGGGTTCAGTGCTTGTTTTCCAAGAAACTGTATTGTAATTTTTCATTGTGATCAATCAATCATTCGGTTAGTGGTATTCAATCTTGTTCTTATTGTTTGATCTATATTTGTGATTGTTCATATTGAAAATGAATTGGTATTAGAGCCACACAAGGTAAATTTTGTTTGATTTATGAATCTAGAGGAGAAGAAAGCTAGGAGATAAAACAGCTCGAAAACTCATGCTAATCTCAATTCCAGATGACATTTACATCAGTCTAACGAATACAACCACAGCCAAATCCATATGGGATGAGGTGTGTAAGCTGATGAGAGGGTCAGACAAAGCAGCTACAAACAGAGCACGAAACAACTTGATAACGTTTGGCAATTTCAGACCTAGAGATGGGGAGCTGTTAGAGAATACATATATAAGATTTGTCAACCTCGTAAGTGAAATGAAGAGAAACTGGGTAACAAAGTCTTATCTGGACATCAATGTCAAATTCCTGAAAGTTCTCAACCCGGAGTGGGACAAATACACCATGATAATTCAACAAACTAAGGAGACAGATAACATGGATTTTCATATTGTGTTTCAGAAATTAAACAACTATCAAGAAGTTGTTTTAAGAAAAGTCTCCGGAAAGAAGCAGACTGAGAAAGCAACGATTGATCCACTGGCTCTCCTTGCATACAAAAAGTACAAGTACAAACTAAAAAATGAGAAGCGAGTTGTTATAAGTAGCAGTTCATTTGAATTAGATGCAACAGATTCGTCAGCGGACTCAGAGATTGAGGAAATGAAGAAGCAGATGGCACCCCTGACAAAGGCTTTCCAGAAGAAATCGTAAACCAACGAACAATAAAATGCGATAAAAGACAGGATCCAGAAAGTATGAGAAAAGAGATAAATATGAAAAATCTATAGAAAGCAGTGGTAAGAAGGTTGGAAAGTATGAGAAGCCTGAGAAGTCTGGCAAGAAAGAAGAAAAACAGAAGTGTTATAACTATTGTAAACCAAGCCACTTTTTTAGGGAATGCAGACAGCTAATTATCAAGAATTCAGATTATTATACTCGAAAGGCTCTGCTGGCTAAAGAAAAAGAAGCTGGAAAGGCTTTAATGGCTGAGGATGATCACTGGTTGCAACTATCTTAAGATGAAGATATTCTAGATGAAGACGCCCACTTATGCATGAAGTCAGAAATCTTCAATGAATCTGAGCTAAGTGAACCTGCTATGCTGGCTGAAGATGAAGTTTGGGTTGGTTTGACTGATGATGAAGAAGAAGAGAAAAAGGATTCTGATTTCGAGACTGAACTGAGAGAATATATGGCATTGATGGCTACAGGAGTGTAACATCTTAAGTATTAAAATGTTGTAATGAAGGATATTTAGTTTAAATGTTGTAATTTATTAAATCAAGTTGGATTATGTATTTGGAAATTTTAAACTTAGTTGCAATATTAAGTAATTAAGAAATTTGAGAATTCCAATAATCGTATTAGGAATGATGAATTATAAATGATTGGTGTTGATAAAAATAAAGATGAAATCTTTATCTAATAAAATCAAATAAGTGGAGGGATTATTATGTCAAAAGCCGAAAGTTAAAGAATAAAAGACTATAAGTCTTTATTTATGTACATTTCAACTTCAAACTCTTATCACACACTCTCTCACTAAAACTTACGGCTCTCATCTTCAATGACTCAAGATCACGATATTTTGGAAATCAAAAGCTGAAAAGTTGGATTCAAGCTCATAGAAAGGAACTATAACCAGATTAATCAATGATTTGTGGTAAGAATCCTTTAAGTTTTTGAATTTCTAGGTTTTTATATTCGTTTTGATGAAGAACCGAATCATAGATTCTGGTTTTGATTGTTATTGCATGTTGTTGATTCAAATGGATATGTTTAAATCGAGTGTTAGGGAACCTATGTATCAAATTTCAGCTTCTGATTCAAACTCTAAGTATGATTTTGGAATTTACTATGTGTTTTAGTGTGTGTGTTCGACGAATTGATAAAAATGGCCAAATAAGGCCTGATTTGGTACATATATTGTTAGATTTTATGATAAAAAGTGTTAAAAGTGTACATCTATGCTTATATTATTAGTTTCTAAACATAAAAGAGGTACAAATTGACAAACGTGAAATTTGGAAAAGATGGGAAAATGTTCAATGTATGAACTAGGATCCATCCGAGTTCGGACCATACGAATCTCGGATCGAAACTCCCATGAAAAAATTGGAAATTTACAAGTCAAACATAAATTTTGGATGGACAAAGCATCCGAAATTCAGATCAAGATGACATCTGAATTTCGAATGAATAGTGCAATCCGAATTCGGGTGGTGTCCGAATTGGGTTGCAATCCGAATTTCGCGTCAACTTTTGTAAAACTTATAAAATCAAGTTTATATGATATAAACAGTTGTTGACATTGATATTCTGTTACACTGACTTAACAGGTTCCTTGTGGTGTTGTTTAACCCATAGTGGGGTACTTTCTGAATCCGGTTGAAAGCCCGAGTAGAAATAATATTAATTGAGGTTACATAACGCACCCACTGTGAGTACCTAGGACTATATATGTCTGCTCTATTTATTGTAAGCAGTGTTCATTGAGGCCTGTTGTTTCATTTTCGTTTGGAACTCTACTGACTTGCGTATTTGTTGATGCACATCGTTGCTTGTTGTGCCCATAACGCTTCCTAAAAGCCATCTTTGGTACATCCTCCTCCCAAACTTTCAACTGATGGTATCCCGACCTCAAGTCAATCTTAGAATATACACTCGCTCCATGTATTTGATCAAACAAATCATCTATCCTCGGCAGTTGGTACTTATTCTTAAGAGTCAATTTGTTCAGCTCACAGTAATCGATACACATCCTCATTGAGCCATCTTTATTCTTTACAAACAATACTGGGGCTCCCTACGAAGATGAACTCGGTCGAATGAAGCCTTTGTCTAACAACTCTTCAAGTTGTTTCATCATTTCTTGCATCTCGGTAGGCGCAAGGCGATAACGAGAACAAGCTACTCGAGCACCTCCAGGGATCAAGTCAATTCGGAACTCCACTTGTCTTTCAGGTGGCGCACCAGACAAGTTTTCCAGAAACACATCCAAGAATTCAGATAGAACAGGCACATCGGCCACAGTCTTCTTTTCAACCTTCGCATCAATAGCATATGCCAAGTAAGTATCACAGCCCTTTGCAACAAGCTTTCGGGCTTTTGCAAATGTCAGCGAACACAGATCCCCGATTCTCCTATCCCCATATATACAACTCTCACGCCCCTCCGGAGTAGTTATCTTTATCATATGTTTCTTACAAACTATGTGGGCTTCGTTTTCGATGAACCTGTCCATTTCGACTATCACATCGAACTCACTAAACGCAATCGAAATTAAGTCAAGATTGAAGACTACATCTTCAATCAATAACGTGCAATTACGATATACATGACCTACCTTGACTAATGTGTTACTAGCAGTCTTAATATCAAGTGTAGCAGATAACTTAGACAGTGGCACAGATAGTTGTTGAGCAAAGATAGTAGACACAAAATATCGATTGGCACCCGAATCAAAAAGAACTCGTGCAGGCATGGAATTAACAATAAATGTATCCGTAACCAACTCCGTGTTTTCCTTAGCATCTGTAACATCCGGCACTGAACCAGGTTAGCAACAAAACCCTAATCCACATTTAATAGTCAATTATAGCCTAATCAATAGTCATTAGAACTTAATCAAATGATTAACAAGGCTTATTAGAAAACTCAACTCAATTAGAATCAAATTCATCGGTGCGATGAATCGGGAAATCAATTAATCCGATCAATTTACGATATGAGGGATTAATTCAACTAAGTACGTAATTAAATTATGATTAGTGACACTAATCATACACTAATACAATTACTTAACCTTAATTATGCAAGACTAAAAACAATTCATTAAAACAATGCATTCAAAAAGTATTTTGAATTTACAAGAAAAGGGAAATACAAGAATACATTTGAAATACATTTATACAAAAAAAAATGAAAATACACCATAATTAGGCCTAGAGGCCGGCCACCCATCAAGGACACAAGGACATGAAAAAAAAACTATTTTTCTTATCAACCTCCATAACCCTTTCAACATCAAATCCTCCAACATCATTTCCTTTCATTTCAAGTTGGATCTTACACTCAACCTCCACTTTGAAAGATCTTCTCTTCCTCTATAAATAGAGAGCATTTCCTCTTCATTTTATCACACAAAAAAACTCTCTTTTTCTCTCCTCCTATATCCGGCCCCCATACACACTCACACTACAAAGAATTTTCTTTCAAGTGTTCTTCATGTTATGCAAGTGTTCTTGGTGAATTCCTTCAAGATCCAACCTTCTTCACACTTGCATTCTTAAATTTCATCAAAGAAAGTAAATACTAACTTATATAATCTTATATTTATGTTTATATAAGTCTTGCATAATATATATAATCACCAACAACAACAAGTTTCATAAAGACTCAAGTTTATAAGTTTCTAGTTTTTATTTTTAGTTGTTTTCTTTAAATGTGCATATGAATATATGAACACATTATAAGCATGTTAATATTATGAAAACATGTGTTATATATGTGTTATATAACTTTTATAACTTTTATACAAGTAGTCTTTGAATAAACAACAAGAATCATATATTGTTGTAAATTTATAAACTACGGAATTTCGGCAGAATATTTGTATCGACTTTGAAAAATCATAACTAATTCATAACTCAACGAAATGAGTTGATTCTTTTCTCAAAAGTTAGATCTATGTCTTAACTATAGATCTGCAATTTTTCATAATTTATTTTGAAGTTTAAGACCTCCAGAAACTATTTGAGAAACCGAAAGTTTGACAGCTCAAAAATGGCCAACATAGCGTTTTTAACGAGCTTTTTCACCAACCTAAACAACTCGAAAAATGGCCGTTCTTGATTCTAAAAATCCTTTGTATATAGTAGTTATTGTCCTAGAAAACCAAATTCTAAAACATTTTGGAGCTTGGTCGAAAACAGCATCAAAGTAGGCCGAAAAACCTCTGAAAAAGCTGGAAAATTATATATATATAAACTTGACGTTTTAAGCAAATCTTATTTTTAAACTTGTAATGTTGGGTGATTTAAGACATAAAAATCTATAAATATACATATTATCATATATTAGTAATATTAAGTCCTTATTATCATTTAGGACTCGGTTAAACATCTCCGGTTTCATCACCCATCAAACTACGCAAACTTGCATTTTGCGCATATTTCTCCATCACAAGTTCGGTGAGTCTTCATAGCCCCTATTTTTCACTATCTATTGGGGTGGAAATACATGCACTGTTTTTATATGGACCTCAAAACTGTTTATTTCTTATATGTATTACATGTTCGGATTCCATCAGCCCTTATATCATGAACCGTTAATTGCATTTATTTGTAAGCGCGAGTATATTGTGGATAGATCTATTGGGAGTCATGTCCCCCATTCGTGTTAGCTCGGTTCGGCTAACAGCGAGTGCATATATATTCAACACACGGTATTACGTATGGGAATACTGCACAGGGCAAACTCATTCTAATTAAGCTTCGGTTGCATGATGGTTTATGTAATACATACACGGAATTTATGATTTTATAAATTCAACTCATCTGATAATGTCCATACAACTGGTCTTTTCGCGTAAACCTATGAGCTCACCAACAATTTTTGTTGACGTATTTTAGCATGTATTTTCAGGTAATTAAGGCAAGTATGCCTTCAGAAGTAACCACTTTCAAGCTTCCGCACTTAAGGAGTCGCATTCTTTTTCAAACCGTCGGAGATTTATTTGCATTATTTTGGATAATTTAATTATGTATTCAAATCTCTGTACCTTGCGAACTACTCTTTATTATTTACGGGTTATGTAAAACGTTTCTACCTTTTAAGGTTATATCGATGTATTTTTGAAAACGTCCATATAGTGGTCGTTCATTATGATTATGGTCACGCTTCCGCGACGTCACGCTTCGTTGCCAACCGGGGTAGCGGGGTGTGACAGATTGGTATCAGAGCCATAGTTATAGTGAACTAGGTTGCATTAGTACCCTAGACTATAACTGTACATAAGATTTACTGATTTTAGAAATATTTTGTAACTTGTAACTAACTGAAAGACTATGCATGGGCCTTGATAGCAGAAAACATGTCTCACCAAGAGATAATCATCTTGTCCGACTCAGAAGAGGAGTATACCCCTACTAGCCCATGCAATCCGGAAGTATTTTCTGAGGAGGACCCGACCGAGGAGGAAGACCCCTCGGAGGACGAGGACCCGATGGAGGAATCCGAGGAAGAACCCATGGAGGAAGAACCGGAGGAAGAGGATCCTTCACCACCGACGGCCCCTGCTCGCGTCCCGTATCACCCGGCCGAACCATCCTATAAGCCGTATAGGCCTTATCCTAACGGCCCAAAGATGTTGTACACACCCCGGAAACGGGTAAACATACCAAGAAGGGAGTCTATTCCTGTTCCGACTCCCCAGCCCAATCCCCCGACACCACACCGACGGGTAGACGCCCGACGATGGACTTGGATACCGGAGACCCTCCGCGAATGGAGGCAGATGGAGGGAATTCCTCAAAACTTCGAGATCGGAGGACCATCCTCCGCACCTGTCTCATCGCTCACTCAAGAGCCCGCCGATCAGACCATACCACTTTTGATCGCAAGGTCTACCAGGCATGACCACCAGATCCGGTCACTTAACCTGGATATCGGGGAGATGACCGCTCGTTTAGAGCGGGAGGAGTTGCAAAACTCCAACATATATTAGGCCAACCAGCACGCCCTTGCTATACAGCAGGACGGACTGAATGAGCTCCGGCAGCAACTAGCCGAGAGCCAAGCCCGGATCAAGGAGCTGACTCAGCGCCTCAACGCAATGGAAAAGGGAGAGACCCCCGATCACTCCCACACTTAGTGCACATCTATCTATCTTTGTAATGGTAGGAAAATATCATGTAATAGTATAGGACAAAATTTTCGGGTAATAACCCGCCCCTAATGTAAGAAAACTTCGAATGATTAGTGACAATTGCAAGTTATTTATGAAATTGTGTTTGATGATTATAGTATTGTGCTTTAAGGAGAATTTACCTCTTTAAGATTCAATTTCTTACACTATGCTTTTTCTTTAAAATTTTAAGATAATGCCGCCGAAACGAACAATGAACGCTGCTGACATTGAAGAGCTAGTCGCACAAAGAGTGGCTGCCGCTATAGCCACATATGAGGCAAATAGGAATAGCTCAGCAAATGGAGATGGTGGTGCTAGCCGCACCACGGGAGGAACGGAAATCCACGCAAAAGGTTGTGGAATTAAAGGATTTTTAAGTTGCAAACCCCGGTATTTCAACGGAACTGAAGGAGCCGTTGGCTTGATACGATGGTTTGAGAAGTTAGAATCTGTCTTTCGCGTCAGCGGATGTGCTGAGGGAGATAAGGTGAAGTTTGCTACTCACACCCTACAAGATAGCGCCCTCACGTGGTGGAATTCCTATGTCCAGTCTGTAAGTATCGATGAAGCCTACCAACTCACATGGTCCGCGTTAAAACAAATGATGACGGACGAGTATTGTCCGAGGAACGAACTCCAGAAAATGGAATCGGAGTTCTGGAACCTGTCGATGAAGGGAACAGATGTGACGGGGTACACCAACCGATTTCATGAGCTAAGCATTCTGTGCCCTCAAATGGTGACCCCGGAGTACAAAAAGATTGAACGTTACATTTGGGGACTCGCTCCTCAAATTCAAGGTAACGTGACTGCCTCAAACCCATCCACCCTGCAGGATGCCATCAGGATGGCCAATAATCTTATGGACCAAGTAGCCCGGAGGAATGAAGCCAAGGCCGGGGAGAACAAAAGAAAGTGGGAAGACAAGACGGGGAAGAATGCGGGTTCACAATCCAAAAAGCCCGAGACCATTAAGGCTTACGCAGCTGGAGCTGAGCCAAGAAGAGGTTATACCGGTACCAAGCCTTTCTTCACTAAATGCACCTTCCATCACAACCAGGGTCCCTGTCCAACCCACTGTGAGAAATGCAAACGTTTGGAGCATATGGCCAAGGACTGTAAGACAGGAGCCCCGGGAACCAGTGGCAGCAATCAAAAAGGCTGCTTTGTATGTGGAGTTACTGGGCACTTCAAGAGTGAGTGCCCGAAACTGAGGAATGGTGGAGGAGCTCAGGGGAGAGCTTTTGTGTTGGGAGCAGGTGACGCTCGTCAAGATCCCCACGTGGTATCAGGTACGTTTTTATTAAACGACATTTATGCTTACGTACTCTTTGATACTGGGGCTGATAGGAGCTTTATATCTGATAAGTTTAGTAAGCAATTGAATGCCGCTCCTTTTCCCTTAGACAACTCTTATACTATAGAACTGGCTGACGGTAAAATAATAGAGGCAGAGTAGTATCATTAAGGAATGCACACTGAAGCTGGCAGATCATCCCTTTAAAATAGACTTGATGCCTATAGAACTCGGAAGTTTCGACGTAGTAGTTGGTATGGATTGGTTGTCACACAATCATGCCGAGATTTTGTGTGGTAAGAAAGTGGTACGGATATCACTCCACAAGAAGAAGTTCCTAACAGTCCAAGGAGAAAGAAAGAATCGACAGTTGAATGTCATATCCGGCCTAAGAACATTAAAGTGCCTTAGGAGAGGTTGTCATGCAGTACTGGTGCAAATTGTAGAAAAAGAGGCAGAGGAGAAGCGACTTGAGGATATTCCAGTGGTTTGTGACTATCCGAAGGTCTTCCCGGAAGATTTGCCTGGACTTCCGCCAACTAGACAAGTAGAGTTCCAAATCGATTTGGTGCCGGGAGCTGCACCGATCGCAAGAGCCCCATATAGACTCGCCCCTTCTGAGATGCAAGAGCTATCCAATCAATTACAAGAGTTGATGGATAAAGGATTCATTCGACCAAGTTCCTCACCTTGGGGAGCTCCGGTCTTGTTCGTGAAAAAGAAAGACGGATCCTTCAGAATGTGCATAGACTACCGAGAGCTAAACAAGTTAACGGTAAAGAACCGCTACCCTCTCCCCAGAATTGATGACCTGTTTGACCAACTGCAAGGATCTAGTTTCTACTCTAAGATTGATCTGCGATCCGGTTATCATCAAGTAAAGGTTCGGGAAGAAGACATACCCAAGACAGCATTTCGAACTCGTTATGGACATTACGAATTCCAGGTAATGCCATTCGGTTTGACTAACGCACCAGCCGTATTCATGGACCTCATGAATCGTGTGTGTAAACCGTATCTGGACAAATTTGTGATAGTGTTCATAGACGATATTCTCATCTATTCCAAAAATAAGGAAGAACATGAACAGCATCTCAAGTTGATCTTGGAGTTGCTAGAAAAGGAACAGTTATACGCCAAATTTTCAAAATGTGAATTTTGGTTGCGAGAAGTTAAATTCCTTGGACATGTGATCAACAGCCAGGGAATCCAAGTTGATCCATCAAAAATCGAGGCCATAAAGAACTGGGCGACTCCTAGAACCCCCACGGAAATCCGCCAATTTCTAGGACTTGCCGGTTATTATAGGCGATTTATCGAAACTTCTCAAAGATAGCGGGTTCCTTAACGGAATTGACTCGAAAGGATGTGAAGTATATCTGGGGTGAAGAGCAAGAAAAGGCGTTTCAGCAGTTAAAGCAAAGGTTGTGTAGTGCACCAATTCTGTCCTTACCTGAAGGGACTGAAAATTTTGTGGTCTACTGTGATGCCTCACACAATGGATTAGGTTGTGTGCTCATGCAAAGGGATAGAGTCATTGCTTACGCATCACGGCAGCTCAAAATTCACGAGGTGAATTATACGACTCATGACTTGGAGCTTGGAGCAGTGGTGTTTGCTCTCAAAATATGGAGGCACTACCTGTATGGAACTAAATGCACAGTATTCACAGACCATAAGAGCCTTCAGCATATTCTGAACCAGAAAGAGTTAAACATGAGGCAACGTCGTTGGGTTGAACTACTTAGTGACTATGACTGCGAAATTCGTTATCATCCGGGGAAGGCGAATGTCGTAGCTGATGCCCTGAGCCGAAAGGAACGGGTTAAACCCTTGAGAGTCCGAGCTTTGGTCATGACTATACAGTCAAACCTAAACTCTCAAGTCCGCGAGGCACAAGAAGAAGCAGTCAAGGAGGGTAATATACTGGATGAAGCCTTGAGAGGGATGGATAAGCAGTTCGAAATCAAGCCGGATGGATGTCGACACTTCATGGGCAGAATTTGGTTACCAAAATTCGGAGGAGTAAGAAAGCTGGTCATGGATGAAGGGCATAAGACAAGATATGCTATTCATCCAGGGGCAGATAAAATGTATCACGACTTGAAAGGAATGTACTGGTGGCCAAATATGAAGGCTGATATTGCTACCTACGTCAGCAAGTGCTTAACATGTTTGAAGGTTAAAGCTGAGCACCAAAAACCATCAGGATTGCTAGTTCAACCAGAAATACCCCAGTGGAAGTGGGAAAACATCACCATGGATTTCATCACCAAGTTGCCAAAGACGTCTGGAGGTTATGACACTATTTGGGTGATTGTGGATCGGCTTACCAAAACCGCACATTTCCTGCCCATTAAGGAGACTGATAAGATGGATAAGTTAACACGAATCTATCTTAAAGAAGTCGTCTCAAGGCATGGAGTGCCAGTATCAATTATATCAGACAGAGACAGCCGGTTCACATCAAGATTTTGGCAGTCATTGCAAGAAGCACTGGGTACACGCCTAGATATGAGCACAGCCTATCACCCACACACGGATGGTCAGAGTGAAAGGACGATTCAGACGCTGGAAGACATGTTAAGGGCATGTGTCATCGATTTTGGCAAAAGTTGGGACAGACACCTGCCATTAGTCGAGTTTTCCTATAACAACAGCTATCACTCAAGCATTAAGACCGCCCCATTCGAGGCACTCTACGGGCGAAAGTGTCGATCACCTCTTTGTTGGGCTGAAGTAGGAGATAGTCAGATTACTGGACCGGAAATCATCCAGGAGACTACAGAAAAGATAGCCGAGATTCGTAACCGGTTAAAAATCGCGCGGGATCGGCAGAAAAGTTATGCAGACATTCGACGGAAGGATTTGGAGTTCCAAGAGGGAGATCAAGTAATGTTAAAAGTCTCGCCTTGGAAGGGCGTAATCCGTTTTGGGAAACGAGGAAAACTCAATACTCGTTATATCGGACCATTCAAGATCACCAAAAGAATTGGCCCGGTAGCTTACCGACTCGACCTGCCCCCAGAGCTTAGTAACGTTCATAATACCTTCCACGTGTCCAATCTTAAGAAGTGTCTAGCTGATGAATCACTCGTTATACCCATGGACGAGCTGGAGTTAGACGATAAGTTGAACTTCATTGAGCAACCTGTAGAAATAATGGACCGCGAAGTCAAGAAACTAAAGCACAGCCGGATCCCGATAATAAAAGTCAGATGGAACTCTAAGCGAGGTCCTGAGTTTACGTGGGAACGCAAGGATCAGTTCCGGGAAAAGTACTCTCACCTATTCTCAAATACTCAAGAAATGGAGAACACGAGCTAATTTCGGGACGAAATTCCCTTAACAGGGGGAGACTGTAACATCTGGCACTGAACCAGGTTAGCAACAAAACCCTAATCCACATTTAATAGTCAATTATAGCCTAATCAATAGTCATTAGAACTTAATCAAATGATTAACAAGGCTTATTAGAAAACTCAACTCAATTAGAATCAAATTCATCGGTGCGATGAATCGGGAAATCAATTAATCCGATCAATTTACGATATGAGGGATTAATTCAACTAAGTACGTAATTAAATTATGATTAGTGACACTAATCATACACTAATACAATTACTTAACATTAATTATGCAAGACTAAAACAATTCATTAAAACAATGCATCCATAAGTATTTATAAAATTTCAAGAAAAGGAAAATACAAGAATACATTTCTAAATACATTTATACAAAAAAAAATGTAAATACA
>JAANYP010002238.1:82880-130612 GCA_020465985.1 Centrapalus pauciflorus | reverse complement strand
TCTCTCCTCTCAAAACCGGATCCAACACACACACACACTACAAACCTTTTCATTCAAGTGTTCTTGGTTAAATTCAAGTGTTCTTGGTGAACTTCTAGTGTTCTTGGTTCAAATCTTGCAAGAGTTCCAACTTCTTCTCAATTTCATACTCCAAATACATCAAAGTAAGTAAATACTAACTTATTTCATCATATATTTAAGTTTATATAAGTCTTGCATAATATATATAATCACCTACAACAACAAGTTTCATAAAAACTCAAGTTTATAAGTTTCTAGGTGTTATTTTTAAGTTGTTTCTTTAAATGTGTTTATGAATATATGAACACATTATAAGCATGTTAATATTATGAAAACATGTGTTATATATGTGGTTTTATAACTATTATGGCTTTTAAACAAGTTGTCTTTAAATAAACAACAAGAATCATAAGTTGATTTAAATTTATAAACTACGGAATTTCGGCAGAATATTTGTATCGACTTTGAAAAATCATAACTAATTCATAACTCAACGAAATGAGTTGATTCTTGTCTCAAAAGTTAGATCTATGTCTTAACTATAGATCTGCAATTTTTCATAATTTATTTTGAAGTTTAAGACCTCCAGAAATTATTTGAGAAACCGAAAGTTTGACAGCTCAAAAATGGCCAACATAGCGTTTTTAACGAGATTTTTCACCAACCTAAACAACTCGAAAAAATGGCCGTTCTTGATTCTAAAAATCCTTTGTATATAGTAGTTTAATGTCCTAGAAAACCAAAGTCTAAAACATTTTGGAGCTTGGTCAAAAACAGCCTCAAAGTAGGCCGAAAAACCTCCGAAAAAGCTGGAAAATTATATATATATAAACTTGACGTTTTAAACAAATCTTATTTATAAACTTGTAATGTTGGGTGATTTAAGACATAAAAATCTATAAATATACATATTATCATATATTAGTGATATTAAGTCCTTATCATCATTTAGGACTCGGTTAAACACCTCCGGTTTCATCACCCATCAAACAACGCACTTTTGCATTTTTGCGCGTCGTTTTGCCATCACAAGTTCGGTGAGTCTTCATAGCCCCTATTTTTTCACTATCTATTGGGGTGGAAATACATGCACTGTTTTTCATATGGACATCAAAACTGTTTATTTCTTATATGTATTACATGTTCGGATTCCATCAGCCCTTATATCATGAACCGTTAATTGCATTTATTTGTAAGCGCGAGTATATTGTGGATAGATCTATTGGGAGTCATGTCCCCCATTCGTGTTAGCTCGGTTCGGCTAACAGCGAGTGCATATATATTCAACACACGGTATTACGTATGGAAATACTGCACAGGGCAAACTCATTCTAATTAAGCTTCGGTTGCATGATGGTTTATGTAATACATACACGGAATTTATGATTTATAAATTCAACTCATCTGATAATGTCCATACAACTGGTCTTTTCGCGTAAACCTATGAGCTCACCAACAATTTTTGTTGACGTATTTTAGTATGTATTTTCAGGTAATTAAGGCAAGTGTGCCTTCGGATACACCAACTTTCAAGCTTCCGCATTTCATGGAGTCGCATGCATATTTCGAAAACTAACGGAGATTTGACTGCATTATTTTTGGACGCATTAATTATGTTTCAGAATCTCTGTATTACGCGAACTTCATTCCTTTCATTTTGTAAAACATTAATACATTTTTAAATTTTAATGTCGTAATATTTCGAAAACGTCCATATAGTGGTCGTTCGTTATAATTATGGTTACGCTTCCGCACTCGTCACGTCTCGCTGCCAACCAAGGTAGCAGGGTGTGACATTACCTGTGACACAACACACAATTTAGTCGTGTCACACGAAAACACGAATACACAACATGTAAACGAATTAGACACGAATTTTTAACATAAATATGAACTTATAAATCCAAAATTCCATCTTCCCAAACATCTAATTCCAAGGTTCCAACATCCAAAACATATAATTTTATTTGAATTCCGTGTCTTAGACGTGTCAGGCGTGTCTTAGACGTGTCATCCGTGTCACACGTATTTTACACGTGTCTTATACGTGTTTATACAGGTAATTCGTGTTTGACACGTGTAAGACACGAAACACGAATTTCAAAAATAGGTCAACCTGTTTTGACACGAAACACGAATTTACCAAACCTGTACACGAAAATTTCGTGTCGTATACATGTCGTGTCTGTCGTGTCGTGTCCCATATTGCCAGATTTACTTGTAATCCATAAATATTAACTACTCACGGTGTTTATAATGCTAACTAACTGACAACTTACTTTGTGACTTCTCAGATTTTACACAAGATGATATGGCTAGTGCTTATGTTTTATTTCATACTTTGAGTGATGCTTTTAATATTTTGGTCTTTGCTTTCACTCTTTATAGGAATAGCTTAAGCTTGGACTAGTGCTCTTAGGTTTTATTTTTGTAGGTTGTGACTAGATGGCTTTCTGAAGACTTTATTTCTTTGCTTTTATTTTATTCTAACATATACGATCTACTTTGACTTCTTTATACTTTATTACGAAGGTTTTATTCCTTTATACGTTAAATAGTAATAAAAAAATATAATGTTACTTACATTTTTTTTGACAATTGAACTTATCTTAAAAAGTTGTTAAAAACTTAATAACATCAATTAATAGTAAACCAAAGTAATATAATATTTAGTATTCATTTTTATTCTAAATTGTTGTAATTAATCTCATAAACTAAGGGGGCGTAGGGTATGGTAGGGTCGGGTGGGTGGGTGGGTGGGTGATGTGGGGTCGGTACGGTAGGTAACGTCGAGAGACAAATTGTATTATGAGAATGGAATCTTAATTCTTTGCCTATTATGTAAGAAAATATATTCTAATAGATGAGGGAAAACTTTATGTGAAAATGAATTCTTTTTCCTTTTCTTTTAGCAAACCAAACATACAAAGTAATGAATTTTCATTCTCATTCCAATTCAACAGATTTCTTGAGGATTCTGTGAAACAAACGTGTCTTAAGAGTCTTATGGGTAATAGTACTTCAGTCTTAATAACTTAGGAGTTTTAGAGTGTATTTGATAACACTTACTTGAGGATCCTGTGAAACAAACATGTCCTAAGTGTCTTATGGTTGATAGTACTTCAGTCTTAATAATGTTCTTCTCTTGTCTCTCTCGTATCTCCCTCCATTTCCTAATCCCCTCCGCCGCTAAACACCCCACTCTAACAGATGTCTCTGACCACCCCTCTCCGATGGCCAACGCAAGCAGTGTCGTCGCCTATCTCCCTAAACCCTAATCGATTTATTTGATTTTTAGAGGTATGCTTTGATTTTGGGTTGATTTCTTCGGTTTAATCTCGTCATCTTTGTAATACTTGTTTCTATTTGTGTTGATTTCTTTCATTTTAAGGCAAATAATATGATTTTTACTTATAGTTATGTTTCTTGTTACTTGAATCTATGTTTATGTTTATATTTCTTAAATATGTTTATGTTGATTTCTTTGCTTTTGTGTTGATTTCGTCTATTTGTGTTGAGCTATCATTGTTTTTTTCATCTCTTGTTTTGCATTGAGGTATCATCATATCTTTCATCTCTTGGCTTTGCTTTGAGGTATCATCATTTTTCTCAACTCTTTACTGTAGGAATAAAATTTTCGATACCAATTATAAAATATAAGAATTTAAACCAAAATAACAATCCTTTAATTTAAATTACAATACAGAATTACATAATAGAAAAGTAAATTACACCAAAATTGAAATAACAAACTGGAAATGACATTACAATATGGAAAATGTAAAGTTGAGGCTCGTGTTTGACACGATTCCCTTAAAATAGATTCGAGATTGTTTCTTAGGGTACAACAGCCTAAGCAGTATGTATTTCGGAGTTAACACAAACTTTCCTGGAAAAACGTTGGAATTCTTCATGTTCTTCGATCTGGAAAATCACAGTAGTATGCTTTCAAAGTGTATGTATTTTGTGAACACTAGATCGTATGTTCGTCTTGTTCTTATTTGGTGTTTGCATGTCCATCTCTTTTATAAGAGATGAGTTGTAACAACAATTTCATTATTTTTAAATTGTAATCAAAAGACTTAATAATACGGATATTATTACATTATTTATTATCAACCAAAAAATTAATTGTCATAATATTTATTATCAATCAAAAAATTTAATTGTCATAAAACCAAGAAGATAACAAAAATGAGTCAGCCGCAACCTGCTGAGGCTGCAGATAGCTTTGGTTTACAGTAACGGGTTTGAAACCTAGTCAGGCCCGAATTTTCGAAGTTGCATTCGTGTCCGCAGGTGAAGGCACACGAGTTTAGTAGTTTTCTACAGTCTTGGAGTAAAAGCTATAAACAAATTTGTCATGGTTGTCAAGGCTCCTCCTTATAAACCACTCATGGTTTGAAACTTCTTCCTATGTGGGACAAGTTCTCCCACTTTCACCTGGCATTTTACCCACATAAAACACTAATCTTTGAGCATCGATGTCTCATTCATCTTAGCTCTGTTTTGGACGTTTTTTATATCGTTTCGAAGCTATCTTCAAGGAGAATGCAAATCTATTAAATGTTAATTATATATTACTTTCATATATAAGTAAGTTTTGTCCAAAACCATGAAAAATGCACTTTTTCCGCATATTTTTTCCAACATTTACTTGAATAATCTGATTTTATGTTAAAATACATTCGATTTTGTTACTTTTTTGAACTTGTTAATCAATGGTGTTGGTTACTTGAATCTTGTTAGATTATTTAATAAAAAATGGTGTTGATTTTTATAAATAATGGTGTTTGTTTACCTAGATATTATTTGATAAACCATGATGTTGGTTTACTTGATGTTAATCAATGGTGTTGATTTTTGATAAACAAGTGTGGTAATACTTGTTACTTGTTTGAACTTGTTAATTAATGGTGTTGGCTTACTTGAATCTTGTTAAATTATTTGATAAACAATGATGTTGGTTTACTTAAATGTTTTTTTGATAAACAATGGTGTTGCTTTTTGATAAACAACTGGATAATACTTGTCACTTGTTCTTTTAAATACTTGTTACTTGTTTGAACTTGTTTTTTTATAATACTTGTTACTTGAATATTTAAATTATTTGAATATTGTTAATCAATGGTATTGATCTACTTGAATATTGTTATGAGTCACTTGATATAGATGGTGTTGTTACTTAAATTGTTACTTGACGCACTTGTGGTGATGCTTGTCATTTGAATCCTCCTATCACTTGAATATTGTTATTAATCACTTGATACAGATGGTTAATTCTTGAAAGTTGTTTATGTACAAAGTGCTGGTGTCATAATTGCACAAGGGTCTCATGAGTTGTTACAGTGGCGGATCTAGAAAAAATTTTCAGTGGTGGCACCCGTGTATGGTCTAATTCTTGGTTTGATCGTCGAAATTCTTCTAGAATTGGGCCTTAAAGACTGCTAAGCCTTCCATCCGCCCCTGGGTTGTTATAATTCTCGTCAAGTTCGATAGCAACCTTACTAAGCTTTGACAAACTCATGATTTCAAGGGTTATTACAAGTGTCGTCGTGTTGTTTTGTTTTGATATAAATATTGTAACTTTTGTGCATTATTACCATGGATTGATGTATTTTTAATAGCATTTGAATGGTGATAAAAATAGATTATTTTTATTGTACTTGTGATTAAACACTTAAATTTTAAGAATGATGTTAAAGTAGGCGAGTCATGCCAAGTGTTTTCTTAATGAGTGTCAAAAAAAATAAACTCTTTACGATTTTTATACATAAGATAAAAATAATTGTTTAGACATATGTTTTATAAATTAATACTAAAACTAAAATTAATAAATTACATATGATCAGACATTTTTAACCTACAAATCAAACAGTCTCATTAGACCTATTATGAAACTTTCTAGATTAAATATTATCAATCAAATATTAGACAGTTTGTCTTTCATGTAATTAAACAACACCTTAATGACTATAAATGTTATTAATATTATCAATTCTTATTTTATATCGTATTTGCTCAATAGTCTTAAGTCTCGTGGTTAAAGGTAATATTTCAAGGTTCTTTTTCTGTTAATAATGAATATGCATGCATGAGATTAATAAAATAATTTGAGCATGTTACACTTGTGTGTGGTTTCAAAGAATAAAATACTTTATCAAAATCAACATTTCAAAAGACATCGATACACCTAAGCAATAAGGGGGAGTGTTGCAAGTAAACACGTGAGACGTAGGTGCTTAAATTGTAAGGGGTGGCCTAATGAGTTCGAAAAAGAAGTCTGAGGGGTATTCTATACCTAACCCCCTAAAGCCAACTGGTTTGGGAGCGGTTGACCAATTTTCCGTTACATGGACTATTTATAAAGTCATGTTCAAAACCTTAATAAAATAACTCATGAGTGTGCTAAAAAACAAAAGAGAGAAATTATCAAATGATAAGTGAGTTCATTGTAAACGTCAAAACCGGTAAAATTGCATACATGTAACCTTGAGCAAAAATAGGTGGTTTATGGTGAGGAATGTTTGGGAGGTAAAGTGTTGATAGCAATTTTAACACAGTGTAACGGAAATGAATTTTTAGTTATGATGATGCATGGACTTTAGTATGAAGGCTGTTACTAATTTGATAAATTAATTAGAGAGTCACTGATTTATCATATGCCTCGTGAAATCTTGAACATTAAAGTCTGATTTAGTTTTATTGCTCGGGACGATCAAGGTTTAAGTTGGGGATATTTGATCGGCTCATTTTATACCGACTTTAATGTGTTTAAATGATATTATTTTATGTATAAAGTCTTGGTATAATGCTACATTTAACTGTTATTTATCAATTGAAGGATCAAAGCTTAAATGGAGTTAAAATGAGTAAATTGTGCCTTGAACATTAAATGGAGTATAATGCTACATTTACGTCATATTTTGCCTCGGATTTGGGTAACTTTTACCTCGAATTGTTTAAATACGACACTGTTACTTTTGTATTTTGCAGTTCGGAGGTTGCCAAATTATCAAAAGAATGGATATTGGAGCAAAAACGTCAAATCTACAGTCTAAGCCGAACTTCCCTGGAGCTGAGCTGATTTGAGTTGACTTTGACTCTATTGCGTCGCGGCCGCACTTCCTATCACCACCAAGATCGCGTCGATGCTCTTCATCGCGACCGCGGTCGTGTTCTGATATAAAAGCTTTCAACGGCCATTTTGGATTTTTACGCTTATTTTTGACGAACTTTTACACATAGTTAGAGGCACGATTAGTAGGTGTAGCAATAGATTTTGGTTTTTAGCTTAGATACGTTTAGATTAGTAAAGCATTCTGATATTGGTGTAGATCCAAGTATTCGGTTTGCGGTTTTCTCGAGTTTTTCATCCGATTTTGGTACACTCTTTCCTTTTAACTTTCTGTAATGGTAATGTTTAGCTTAGATTTCGTTTATTTTTATTGTTATTATTGTAGGTCCCGAGAGGTTCCCAAAGTATATAGTTATAAGCTGTAGAGGGGGGGGTGAATACAGCAATTTAAAAACTACACACTCTTTTCTCAATGTTTGTATGTATTATCAACAATTTGTTAATTACAAACAAGCTTGAATGCGGAATAGTTCAAGCTGAGATGACAGATACAACAGTAGGCTCACTAGTCTAAGACAAACTCAAACTAGTATACAATGAATACACTCACTAAGAAGCACTCACTGTATTTACAAGACTTAAGGGAACAGCTTATGTAAAACAGCTTAGACACACAGATGCTGGTTTACACAGAAGACTTGCATGCATGAAAATCACACTTGCACGTTCACTCTTGGTTTCAGCACTTAGCTTTCTTCACACATCTTTCTGACCTTAGAAGCTTCCTTTTATACTCACTTAGAGGATCTAAGAGAAACATCTTCATTGGACGGAATGAAAAAGGAGAAGTCTTGTTGAAAAGACAACATAACCTTTTCTGCACTTTTCTGAAAAGCAGACTTGTCTTCACATGTGCAGAACTTTTGTCTTTTTACTTTGTCTACTGTTGCATTGCCTTTAACTAATTTAGGAATGTCAACTTTGCGTCTTTCTTCCTTGTAAAGGCCTATTTTGATATAAGAAAAAGGTCTGTCACCCTTTTTCAAATAACCTTTTGTCTTCATGTTACAGAACAGCTTGGGCAGGCTGAGCAGTTCTGTTTTCCACTTTGTCTTCGACTTTGTAAACTGATCTTGTAGTCAAAAACAATACATGATGACTTGGAAACATATTCCATAAAGTGTTTAGCCTGTTCACAAAGAACAGGTTCTGTTCACAAAGAACAGAACACTTTAAAAATGCCCAAGCTGCTCAACAGTGTAGAGCAGCGTAGACAGTTTATGTCCAGCCTGTTCAGCAGACAGAGCAGCTTGGACAAACTGTCTTAGTTGCAACACATGCAACATATAGAACAGCTTTAGACTGATATTGCAAATTATTTTCAGGTTTCAATAAGGCATATAACAGGCCTTAAATTCAACCTTCAAATGCATCAACAGGTTTGATTATAAATCTCCCCCTCAAATGTAGAACAGGTTTGACTGAGGCCTTTTTGTGCCTAACAATCTCCCCCTATTTGCAATAACCAGTCCAAGCTGGTCTTATCAAAAATCACTATATATTTTTACAGTACATTTTGCTGAATTGAAATTACAACATTACAGTAAAGTAAAAGATCAGTTTATATATACACTGATTCTTGACTACACTAGAACAACACATGTTCTTACAAGAGTACAACTAATGTACTAATGTATTATACAACTAATGTAAAAGCAAAAATTACAACTTATGTAATAATGTACAACTAATGTACAGGATGTACAACTAATGTACAAGATGTTTGGACTGTTTGAGTTGGGAGCAGATAATGGCAAGCCTGTCCAACTGATGGACAACTTCCATTCTTCACCTACCCAGATGGTAGATGGACTTCATATCAATGGAGAAGGATCCTGAACCATCCTTTCCAATTCTTCCCTTGTATCCTCAAGTTCCTCAATTTCACTCCTGATAATCATGAACTTGGGATCATTGAGCTCCCCTCTTTCATAGAAGCCTCTGAGCTGATCCCAGATAGCTGCTCTCCATTTGCTAGACTGCCTGAAAGAAACTGCAAGTCTGAAGGCGGCAAGTTGTCTCAGATCAACTTTGTACAGCTCTGAGGCTCTTTGGAAGCACTTCTTCTGAGTTAGGGGATCTACAAAAAATGCCCCCAGCTCAGGTTCTTCAATAATCTTGCCATCCTCAAACTCTATTCCTTTAGGCAGACTATGATCAACTCCTTTTATTTCAAGGGCATAGTCGCCCTGTTCAATCAGCGTAAGGAGTAGCTCCATCTCTGTATCCTTCTTTGTCCTTCTGGCCTTTATTTTGGGGTATGTCACAGAGACACCCTCTTTTACTTCTTTTGGAATCAGGCCCAGCTCACTTACTCTCTCCATCGGCTTCTTGATGTATGCCCTGATAGTCTTAGCCGTTTCTGACTTAGACTGGCTCAGGGCAACTGCCAGTTCCACCCATTCCCTGTATCCCATCTGTGCAACATCAGTGTGATCGTAGGATTCCATTTCAGGGCCTGTTGCACCCATCCTGGTGATCTGAAGCTTCCACTGTGTGCCTTTTCTTGAAATGGAAACAGCTTTGACAATCGCTTCCTTGGCAAGCCTTCTAGTAGCAACATCATGAAATTTCTTTCTAGCCAAGTTGTCAAAGTGGAATTTGGCTCTGGCAGAGGGTACTTGAGTCTTGGTCACATAGACCTGAGCACCCTGTGCTTTTTCTCCCTCCTTTTCTCCTGCTGATTCCTTAGCAGCTTCCATTAATTTCTTTTGCACCTCCAAGGTAGACATTTTAATTTTCTTTGCTTCTTGGAGTGCAAAAGATTTAGCAGCTTTAGC
Organism: Centrapalus pauciflorus; assembly: GCA_020465985.1. Taxonomy (NCBI): domain Eukaryota; kingdom Viridiplantae; phylum Streptophyta; class Magnoliopsida; order Asterales; family Asteraceae; genus Centrapalus; species Centrapalus pauciflorus. Next base: position 120,673 of record JAANYP010002238.1, on the reverse strand, counting down.
AGATTCTTCTTCTTTTCTCAATTCCTCCAGAGCTTGAAGCTGTTCTTCTCTAAACTCAAAGTACTTGTGCATAGGAAGACCCATCTCTTTAGCCCTGGCTTTGTGAAACTTAAGATCAGCTGCTTTCTGCTGTTGTTGATCAATGGCTGTTTTTTCTTTTCCTTTAGCTGCTGCTGTAGTGACAGCAACCTCAGGAATTTCTTCTTCTTCTTCTTCTTCAGTTAGAATTAAGTGCCTCCTTTTACTGCTAGGCCTGTCCTCAGGAATGACTTCCTCCCCCTTAGACTGAGCAGGGTTTGGAGAGACAGCCTGAGTAGGCATAGCAGCTTGAGAGGCACCTTCAGCTGTACATGTAGATGTCCCTGCTGGTTGACCAGTGGGAGTTGTAGGAACTGCTTTCTCCTTAGGAGAAGAGGTTTTCTCCCCCTTAGACTTAGTCTTCGAGGCAGATGACTTCTCCCCCTTTGAAGGAGATGGAACATGTAACATCCAATTACCACAAACAGTACACGTCATAATATTTCATTTGATTAAGTAATAATAATTGTTTGATACCACAGGTCCCACAGCAAGAATACTTAATTACAACAATATTAAAATCAAATGGTGGTCTAACTAGCTTCTAAATCTTCAATCAGAGTGCGAAAGACTGAACAAGCTACCCGAGACCGCATCATCTTTTCAAAATAGGCGTCATCAAAGTCCAAAAGTCTGCTATTCATCGAATGTCCAGAATCACTTAGCCTGGGACGAACTACCTGCTAGGGTCTTGCCTTTATCAACCTTTCCTGAAAAAGAGTTGTCATGACAGAGTAAGCTAACAAAGCTTAGTGAGTTAACAGAGTTCCATTGGTTACCACACACATATAACATACTATCAGATCCTGTCGGCAACACGTCAGAGACGGCAAAAGGTTGGGAGACAACCCAGTCGGTATTTCCATGTGTAAGGCCGAAGCCCTACTGGAAGTGTATGGAAACAAGTCAATTAGGAAAGGAATCTGCAGAATTCCTTCCTGTGAATGGAGATCTCACATTCGGTCCTGTCGGATAATGCAATATGCAGCGGCAAATATTTATACAGTCAAGTAAGCAATGAGCATGATACGTATTTACATAAAATGTAAAAGTGAACATGCAATCAAGGCAATTCAAGTGTCTAGCTTCAGTAATGTCAAAAGTACGTTTCTATGATACAATATAGTATTAAAGAAACATGCAGCAACAGTCAGTAGTTTCCATACAGTCAATACATTCACCAATAAGTATCGAAATATATGCAAGTATTTAATGAAAATCTGTCACTCACAGTGGTCCGTAGTCAGATAATGCTTAACGAATTAAGCGGTTCAGTTTACTCTGTCAAATCGACGGGTTCCTGCATTTCAGTTTCAAGTCTGGCATATTAATGTCAAGTCTGAGTCATAATCTATATAACCCTAGTTATATATTCAGGTCATTGTCAATTCTGGTTATCGAGTCTGAGGTAGTTCCTATCGTCCCAAGGTGAGTCTATTCTTATCAGATTATTACGAATCATCTAATTACAGATGTGTATATGGCCTTGAAACAAAACCAATCGTATTTACTTAGCAAGGTGAATAGGACATACACATTCTAAAGGTTCATACAGAGTCGGATATTTCATTAGTGCATAAAATAGTTATGCAACATGAATTTGTGAGTTTTATCATAATCATAATATTCTTTTAATTACAATAGGTTGATTAATCACTTAATCTGAATTTAGGAATTAATCTTTGGCTAGAAACATGATCAAATTCGATTAAAAGGGAATAGATTCGAGCAAGATAAGTTCATATATGGATGGTCAGATTCGAAATGGGACCCCTTCGAATCTAATGGATAGATTCGAGACACACACATGGAGATTAGGTTCGAACTATGCATAGACTCGAAAGTCCACACAGATTCGAAGCAACCAATTTCGATTCTAGGAATTAGATTCGAAACTAATAGATTCTAAGGCAAGTACAGACTCGAACAAGGGACATAGACTCGAAATCACCTACTTAGATTCGAGCATTCACATAGATTCGAAAATGGCACAGATTCGAAGGTACATTCGAGTTTAAAGGGGGGAATAGATTCGAAATTTACATATTCGAATCTGATTAAAGACTTTCGAATCTGTTCTTCATGATCAACATTTTTTTCCAGGTTTTAGCTACTAAACATGAACATAAATGACGGAAAAATAGATACTAACCTTCGTCCAAGCTATATCCTTCGACTATGGATGATTTCCAAGCAAAAACAGGTCCTAATCGGAAGCAAATCAGCTTCAAATGAAGGAAAAATGAGCAAACTCGAAAATGCTCATTCAAAACCGAACCAAAAGTCAGAAAAATGGTCGATCTTACCTCAAATCTGAACGAAGTCAAACATGCAATGGTAAATTCGTGAAGAACTCGACGATCTCTATCCGATGGCGTAAGAATCACGAGAATCCGACGGTTCGATTAGTAGAAAAGCTAGAGAGAAGATGCAACTTAGAGAGAGAAGGAGGAGAGAGTTCTTAGATTTCCAAACCTAAGAAATGAGGAGGGGAGGTCATATTTATAGGGAAAGTAGGGAAAAATCAGATTTTCTACTGAATTTTCCGGAATTGACCAACTTTATTTCCCATCAATCCGATTTGCATATTTGTCTTTTAGTCACATTTTTTATTCATTTTAGTCCGTTTCGTCACTTTCAGTCTTTAATTTGTCATTTAGCTGAATTTTAATTATTAACTTAATTTCAGCTAAATTTTGGGCAACATTTCATAATTAATTATAACTTAATATAATTAATTATCACAGATTCATATTTTCAGTTATTTACTAATAATTGGATAAAATTGCTTTATTATCCAAAGTCTGTTGCTGTAATTTGTATTTAATAAATCACGGGCTGTTACAATCTTCCCCCGTTAAATTGATTCCGTCCTCGGAATCGACTAAGGCAGGAATAACTTCGGATACTTCTGCTTAATCTCGTCTTCTCGTTCCCAAGTTTGCGCAGATCCCTTATGGTATTTCCATTGAACTAACACCATTGGAATTTCCTTGTTGCGTAATTTCGAAACCTTATGATCGATTATACGCTCGGGCTCTTCTTTGTATCGCAACTGCTCATCAATTTGCACATCTTTCCAAGGAATCACAGCTTCAGCGTCAGCTAAACACTTTCGAAGATTACTCACATGAAATACATCATGAATCCCAGTCATTTCGGCAGGCAACTTCAATCTGTAGGCCTGCAATCCTACACGCTCGAGAATTTCAAAAGGACCCACAAATCGAGGGCTCAACTTCCCCCGTTTGCCGAACCTTACTATTCCTTTTCTTGGCGAAACCTTCAGCAACACTTTATCTCCAACTTCAAACGCAATCGGCTTACGTCTTCTATCATGATACTTCTTTTGTCTGTCTTGAGAAGTCTGAATCCGCTGTCGAATCAACTGTAGTTGGTCATGGGCTTCTTGCAGAATCGCTGGTCCAGAGATCGGGCGTTCTCCTGTTTCCCTCCAACAGGTTGGAGTTCGGCATCGACGTCCGTACAAAAGCTGATATGGAGGCATACCAATAGTCGAGTGATAACTATTGTTATAAGCAAACTCCACAAACGGCAGGTGAGTATCCCAACTTCCACCGAGATCAATCACACAGGCACGTAACATATCTTCTAAGGTCAAAATTGTCCTCTCACTTTGCCCGTCAGTTTCAGGATGATAGGCGGTGCTCATCTTAAGTTCAGTTCCTAGTCCATTCTGAAAAGCCTTCCAAAAACGAGAAGTAAATCTGCTGTCACGGTCCGATACTATAGACAATGGCACACCATGTCTAGTCACGATTTCTTTCATGTATAATTCAGCTAACTTTTCGAGGCGTTCATCTTCACGTATGGGTAGAAAATGGGCTGACTTAGTAAGTCGATCCACTATTACCCATATAGAGTCATGATTCCGCTTTGTCCTGGGCAGCTTCGTCACAAAGTCCATGGTTATATGGTCCCACTTCCATTCCGGGATCGGCAATGGTTGTAGTTCCCCATACGGCTTCTGATGTTCAGATTTGACTTGTAAACAAGTCATGCAATTTTCTACATATCGCCCCACGTCCTTTTTCATTCCAGGCCACCAATAATCCGTTCTCAAGTCTTGATACATTTTGGTAGAACCAGGGTGTATCGAAAATTTCGACATATGAGCTTCCGACAGAATTTGATCACGAATACCTCCTAGTCTGGGAACCCAAATTCTATCCATGAACCGTCTAAGACCACGATTATCAAGGGTCAGCTGAGTCACATATGTAACCATACGTTCAGATTTCAAGTTCTCATCCCGAATGGCTTCGGTTTGAGCGGCAATAATCGACTCAGGCAAGGCAGGCTCAAAAACAACAGAAGTCAGAGCATAACATCGGGTATAATGGTCTGGTCCGGTTTTGCGGCTTAGGGCATCTGCTACAATGTTTGCTTTACCTGGATGGTAAAGGATTTCACAGTCATAGTCTTTAATCAATTCCATAGATCGCCTTTGACGCATATTCAGCTCTTTCTGGTCAAATATATACTTCAGACTTTTGTGATCTGTATATAACTTGCATCTAGTCCCATACAGATAATGCCGCCAAATCTTCAGTGCAAAGGTCACGGCTGCAAGTTCTAAATCATGCGTCGGATAATTCTTCTCATGCGCCTTTAGCTGCCTTGATGCGTAGGCAATTACTTTATCCCTTTGCATCAGCACACAGCCTAATCCCATCTTAGAAGCATCACTATAGACTACAAAATCGTCATTACCCTCAGGTAAGGCCAAAACCGGTGCTTCTACTAGCTTACGCTTCAAAGTCTCAAAGGCTCGATCTTGAGATTCATTCCATTCAAACTTAACTTCTTTCTTCGTCAGACTGGTTAAAGGCACCGCAATCTTGGAGAAATCACGGATAAATCTTCTGTAATAACCCGCTAGACCCAAGAAACTCCGAACTTCAGATACGTTTTTCGGCGCTTCCCACTTCTGAACCGCCTCAACCTTTGATGGATCTACGGCTATTCCCTCACCCGAGACAATATGTCCTAAAAACTGCACCTGGCGTAACCAGAATTCACATTTGGAGAATTTTGCATAGAGTCGCTCTTTCCGTAACATTTCTAGCAATTCTCGCAAATGCATCGCATGATCAGATTCAGACTTGGAGTAAATTAAGATGTCATCAATGAAGACTATCACTGATTTATCCAGCATTGGTCTACATACCCTATTCATGAGGTCCATAAATGCGGCCGGGGCATTTGTGAGACCGAACGGCATTACCAGAAATTCAAAATGGCCATATCGAGTACGAAATGCAGTCTTCGGTACGTCAGACTCAAATACCTTGAGTTGATGGTAACCAGATCGGAGATCGATCTTTGAGAAGTAACTAGCCCCTTGCAGTTGATCAAACAAGTCGTCAATTCTAGGCAAAGGGTATCGGTTCTTGATAGTTACCTTATTTAACTCCCGATAATCAATACACATACGAAAGGTACCATCCTTCTTCTTAACAAAAAGGACCGGAGCACCCCAGGGAGAAGTACTCGGACGAATAAACCCTTTTTCCAATAATTCCTGCAACTGACTCATCATTTCCTTCATTTCATTCGGAGCTAGACGGTAAGGGGCTTTCGCGATAGGAGCAGCACCCGGTACAAGGTCAATATGGAATTCAATTTGACGATCTGGTGGCAAACCAGAGATGTCATCCGGGAACACGTCAGGGAAATCTCGAACTACAGGAACATCAGACACGGTCTTTTTAACTTCCTTATCATCTAAGGCATATGCTAAATAGGCGGCACAACCTTTGGTTAGGCACTTTCGGGCTTTCAGTACAGAGATGAGACCTAAATCTCGAGTCTTTCTATCGCCATAAACATAACGTTCACTTCCTTCGGGGGTTCTAATTCTAATTATCCTTTTTGCACAAAGGATTTCAGCATTATTTGTCATAAGCCAGTCCATTCCTATAATAACATCGAATTCCCTAATCCACATCGGTATCAGGTCAACGTCCGAGGAGAGGTCATCAATCACTAGCTTACAGGAACGAAAGACTCTATTCACAGTCACAAAATTCGAACTAGCAGTTTCTATGTCTAAGGGTGCAGGTAACATCACAGGGGCAAAACCAAACTGTTTAGCAAACTTTTCAGACACATACGACAGATTAGAGCCAGAGTCAAATAAGATTAAGGCAGGCATATCATTAACAAGAAATGTACCCGTGACGACGTCAGCAGTCTCTTTTGCCTCTTCGGCTGTCATCTGAAAAGATCTTGGCTGATTCCTCGGGGCAGAAGAACCTTTGACTGATTGCTGAGGTGAAGTTGCAGGCGGAGGAACAAATCGAGGCCGAGTACAATCTTTAGCATGATGTCCCAACGTGATGCAGTTTCGGCAAGCCTCACTGCGCCTGGGACATTCTGACCTATCGTGACCGCTCTGTCTACAACAGTAACATTTAACGAACGCAGGGTCGCATTTCCCCTCATGAATTTGCTTGCATCGAGGACAAGCAGGCTTTTGCGCCGAGGTCACAGCATACGACTTAGCTTTCTTGGAAGACTGCTTATCTCCCTTCTTCGAACCTTCACTCTTCTTTTCAGCTCTCTCAGATTTTTCCTTCTTATTAGATTTAGCAATAAAAGGACATGCTCGCTCAGGATAGATTTCAAGCTCACCTACCCTAGCAATTTCCACTGCCTCAATATAACTTCTCGGTCTACCAGATTTCACAAACTTCCGGATTTCTCGATCTAAACCATCCACAAACAAATCTCTTCTCCTTTCGTTCGGTATCAACAGGGTGATCAGATAATAACGAGAGCCTGGTGAATTCCAGCTCATAGTCCGTCACGGATCTTGTACCTTGCTGAAAAGATAGCAGGGTTTTCTCCATCTGGCGCTTAACATCCTGGGGGCAGTACTTTTCTTTCAGATGAATCTTAAATTGATCCCAAGTAATGGATTTCTCCATTGCTTCAGACATGGGATTCGTAATTGACTTCCACCAACGACCAGCTCCATCTTCCAACATTCCCGTCGCAAATGTCACCTTATCTTCTTCATTACACTTGGAGAGTCTAAACGCTTTCTCCACATTCGCGACCCAGTCCATAGCCTTAACAGGATCAGATGACCCCGCAAACGTACGAGCTCCACACTTCTTGAAATCAACAAACGTACACTCACGTCCTACCTTAACGTGATGGTCAGAAGAGTCAGTCTCACTTTCATCAGAGGACACATGTTTATGTTTCCTCTTCCTGTCTTTCTTCGGCTTCGCTAACATTTCTTCCCTATGCTTCAGTTCTAATTCTTGTAACTTAAGTTCTCGCAACCTAAGTTCTTCTTCACGGCGCTTAAATTCCATTTCACGCTGGTTTACTTCGTCAGTCTGCATTACTGCTTTACCCTTGGTCAGCAAGTCCTTGATCTCCCTAAATCGGTCTTCAACTGCCATATCAGTCTGTAATCGATTTCTATCCATCATAAGCTGCATCTGCCTACGGTTATCCTCATTCAACTTATGAACGAGGTCAATCAATTGAGCCTGCTGGGGAGGCACAGGGGTGGCAGTACTGCTTGAGTCATTAGCAGTATTTTCAGGGTCAGTGCCTAAGTCCTCTACGTGAACAGATTCTTTGTGTTGATCAGCTGCAGTATCAGCAGCTTTATCAACCCTTGAGGAACCGTCAACAGTCGGATTCTTATCAGCCATTGGCTGAAAATATAAAGGAAATAGCTATTATTTCCTGATTCAAATAAGCACAGTTCAAGTCATAATTCCTACGTCAGATAATCATATCTAAATTCATAGATATGAAGGCAGTTAATCAGACTCACAAAGTCAAGTCAAAGTCAAGTCAGTATCAAGCAGTCAATCCCTCCCCCATCCTATCAGTCATCATTTGCCTATCTTAGGTCAAGTTGTGTGGGTAGTCCTTTACTAATTAGGTTACCCTAGGCCTCGGTGACTTGTTCGGGAATTCAGAGTCACATAGTCCATACCATACCAGTAGTTTAAGTATCGGGTGGCCAATCCGATGATTAAACTGCTGCTCTGATACCAACTTTGTAACATCCAATTACCACAAACAGTACACGTCATAATATTTCATTTGATTAAGTAATAATAATTGTTTGATACCACAGGTCCCACAGCAAGAATACTTAATTACAACAATATTAAAATCAAATGGTGGTCTAACTAGCTTCTAAATCTTCAATCAGAGTGCGGAAGACTGAACAAGCTACCCGAGACCGCATCATCTTTTCAAAATAGGCGTCATCAAAGTCCAAAAGTCTGCTATTCATCGAATGTCCAGAATCACTTAGCCTGGGACGAACTACCTGCTAGGGTCTTGCCTTTATCAACCTTTCCTGAAAAAGAGTTGTCATGACAGAGTAAGCTAACAAAGCTTAGTGAGTTAACAGAGTTCCATTGGTTACCACACACATATAACATACTATCAGATCCTGTCGGCAACACGTCAGAGACGGCAAAAGGTTGGGAGACAACCCAGTCGGTATTCCCATGTGTAAGGCCGAAGCCCTACGGGAAGTGTATGGAAACAAGTCAATTAGGAAAGGAATCTGCAGAATTCCTTCCTGTGAATGGAGATCTCACATTCGGTCCGGTCGGATAATGCAATATGCAGCGGCAAATATTTATACAGTCAAGTAAGCAATGAGCATGATACGTATTTACATAAAATGTAAAAGTGAACATGCAATCAAGGCAATTCAAGTGTCTAGCTTCAGTAATGTCAAAAGTACGTTTCTATGATACAATATAGTATTAAAGAAACATGCAGCAACATCAGTAGTTTCCATACAGTCAATACATTCACCAATAAGTATCGAAATATATGCAAGTATTTAATGAAAATCTGTCACTCACAGTGGTCCGTAGTCAGATAATGCTTAACGAATTAAGCGGTTCAGTTTACTCTGTCAAATCGACGGGTTCCTGCATTTCAGTTTCAAGTCTGGCATATTAATGTCAAGTCTGAGTCATAATCTATATAACCCTAGTTATATATTCAGGTCATTGTCAATTCTGGTTATCGAGTCTGAGGTAGTTCCTATCGTCCCAAGGTGAGTCTATTCTTATCAGATTATTACGAATCATCTAATTACAGATGTGTATATGGCCTTGAAACAAAACCAATCGTATTTACTTAGCAAGGTGAATAGGACATACACATTCTAAAGGTTCATACAGAGTCGGATATTTCATTAGTGCATAAAATAGTTATGCAACATGAATTTGTGAGTTTTATCATAATCATATTATTCTTTTAATTACAATAGGTTGATTAATCACTTAATCTGAATTTAGGAATTAATCTTTGGCTAGAAACATGATCAAATTCGATTAAAAGGGAATAGATTCGAGCAAGATAAGTTCATATATGGATGGTCAGATTCGAAATGGGACCCCTTCGAATCTAATGGATAGATTCGAGACACACACATGGAGATTAGGTTCGAACTATGCATAGACTCGAAAGTCCACACAGATTCGAAGCAACCAATTTCGATTCTAGGAATTAGATTCGAAACTAATAGATTCTAAGGCAAGTACAGACTCGAACAAGGGACATAGACTCGAAATCACCTACTTAGATTCGAGCATTCACATAGATTCGAAAATGGCACAGATTCGAAGGTACATTCGAGTTTAAAGGGGGGAATAGATTCGAAATTTACATATTCGAATCTGATTAAAGACTTTCGAATCTGTTCTTCATGATCAACATTTTTTTCCAGGTTTTAGCTACTAAACATGAACATAAATGACGGAAAAATAGATACTAACCTTCGTCCAAGCTATATCCTTCGACTATGGATGATTTCCAAGCAAAAACAGGTCCTAATCGAAAGCAAATCAGCTTCAAATGAATGAAAAATGAGCAAACTCGAAAATGCTCATTCAAAACCGAACCAAAAGTCAGAAAAATGGTCGATCTTACCTCAAAACTGAACGAAATCAAACATGCAATGGTAGATTCGTGAAGAACTCGACAATCTCTATCCGATGGCGTATGAATCACGAGAATCCGACGGTTCGATTAGTAGAAAAGCTAGAGAGAAGATGCAACTTAGAGAGAGAAGGAGGAGAGAGTTCTTAGATTTCCAAACCTAAGAAATGAGGAGGGGAGGTCATATTTATAGGGAAAATAGGGAAAAATCAGATTTTCTACTGAATTTTCCGGAATTGACCAACTTTATTTCCCATCAATCCGATTTGCATATTTGTCTTTTAGTCACATTTTTAATTCATTTTAGTCCGTTTCGTCACTTTCAGTCTTTAATTTGTCATTTAGCTGAATTTTAATTATTAACTTAATTTCAGCTAAATTTTGGGCAACATTTCATAATTAATTATAACTTAATATAATTAATTATCACAGATTCATATTTTCAGTTATTTACTAATAATTTGATAAAATTGCTTTATTATCCAAAGTCTGTTGCTGTAATTTGTATTTAATAAATCACGGGCTGTTACAGTTAGGAACCTATGATAGACACTGATGAAACTAGATAACTGCTGCTTCATGTTCCTTGATTACTTGCATTGCTCTGGACCGCTGTGAGTGACAGATTGCATTACTCACTTGCATATGTTTCGGTACTTATTGGTGATTAATACTGACTTGTATGGAAACATTTGCTGCTGCTTGTTCCATGATTACTTAATTGTATGCTAGGAACGTATGATAGACACTGCTGAAACTGGACAACTGCTGCTGCATGTTCCATGATTACTTGCACTGCTCAGGACTGCTGTGAGTAACAGATTGCATTACCTTCTTGCATATCTTTCGGTACTTATTGGAGATTGTTACTGACTTGTATGGAAACATCTGCTGCTGCTTGTTCCTTGATTACTTAATTGTATGTTAGGAATGTATGATAGACACTGCTGAAACTGGACAACTGTTGTTGCATGTTCCTTGATTACTTGCATTGCTCAGGACCGCTATGAGTGACAGATTGCACTACTTACTTGCATATGTTTTGGTACTTATTGGTGATTGTTAATGACTTGTATGGAAACATCAGCTGGTGCTTGTTCCTTGATTACTTAATTGTATGTTAGGAACGTATGATAGACACTGCTGAAACTGAACAACTGATGCTGCATGTTCCTTGATTACTTGCATTGCTCAGGACCGTTGTGAGTGACAGATTGCATTACTTACTTGCATATGTTTCGGTACTTATTGGTGATTGTTACTGACTTGAATGAAACATCTGATGCAGTTTGTTCCTTGATTACTTAATTGTATACTAGTAACGTATGATAGACACTCCTGTAAGTGGACAACTGCTGCTGGATGTTCCTTGTTACTTGCATTGCTCAGGACCGCTGTGAGTGACATATTGCATTACTTACTTGCATATGTTTCGGTACTTATTGGTGATTGTTACTGACTTGTATGGAAACATCTGCTGCTGCTTGTTCCTTGATTACTTAATTGTATATTAGGAACGTATGATAGACACGGTTGAAACTGAACTGCTGCAGCATGTTTCTTGATTACTTGCATTGCTCAGGACCGCTGTGAGTGACAGATTGCACTACTTACTTGCATATGTTTGGTACTTATTGGTGATTGTTACTGACTTGTATGGAAACATCAGCTGCTGCTTGTTCCTTGATTACTAAATTGTATGTTAGGAACCTATGATAGACACTGCTGAAACTGAACAACTGCTGCTGCATGTTCCTTCATTACTTGCATTGCTCAGGACCGCTGTGAGTGACAGATTGCACTACTTAGTTGCATATGTTTTGGTACTTATTGGCGAATGTTACTGACTTGTATGGAAACATCTGCTGCTGCTTGTTCCTTGAATACTTAATTGTATGTTAGGAACGTATGATAGACACTGCTGAAACTGGACAACTGATGCTGCATGTTCCTTGATTACTTGCATTGCTCAGGACCGCTGCGAGTGACAGATTGCACTACTTACTTGCATATGTTTCGGTACTTATTGGTGATTGTTACTGACTTGTATGGAAACATCTGCTGCTGCTTGTTCCTTGATTACTTAATTGTATGCTAGGAACGTATGATAGACACTCCTGAAACTGGACAACTGTTGTTGCATGTTCCTTGATTACTTGCATTGCTCAGGACCTCTATGAGTGACAGATTGCATTACTTACTTGCATATGTTTCGGTACTTGTTGGTGATTGTTAGTGACTAGTATGGAAACACCAGCTGCTGTTTGTTCCATGATTACTTAATTGTATGTTAGGAACCTATGATAGACACTGATCAAACTAGATAACTGCTGCTTCATGTTCCTTGATTACTTGCATTGCTCTGGACCGCTGTGAGTGACAGATTGCATTACTCACTTGCATATGTTTCGGTACTGATTGGTGATTGATACTGACTTGTATGGAAACATTTGCTGCTGCTTGTTCCATGATTACTTAATTGTATGCTAGGAATGTATGATAGACATTGCTGAAACTGGACAACTGCTGCTGCATGTTCCATGATTACTTGCACTGCTCAGTACTGCTGTGAGTGACAGATTGCATTACCTTCTTGCATATCTTTTGTTATTGGAGATTGTTACTGACTTGTATGGAAACATCTGCTGCTGCTTGTTCCTTGATTACTTAATTGTATGTTAGGAACGTATGATAGACACTGCTGAAACTGGACAACTGTTGTTGCATGTTCCTTGATTACTTGCATTGCTCAGGACCGCCATGAGTGACAGATTGCACTACTTACTTGCATATGTTTTGCTACTTATTGGTGATTGTTACTGACTTGTATGGAAACATCAGCTATTGCTTGTTCCTTGATTACTTAATTGTATGTTAGGAACGTATGATAGACACTGCAGAAACTGAACAACTGATGCTGCATGTTCCTTGATTACTTGCATTGCTCAGGACCGCTGTGAGTGACAGATTGCATTACTTACTTGCACATGTTTCGGTACTTATTGGTGATTGTTACTGACTTGAATGAAACATCTGATGCAGTTTGTTCCTTAATTACTTAATTGTATACTAGTAACGTATGATAGACACTCCTGTAAGTGGACAACTGCTGCTGCATGTTCCTTGTTACTTGCATTGCTCAGGACCGCTGTGAGTGACATATTGCATTACTTACTTGCATATGTTTCTGTACTTATTGGTGATTGTTACTGACTTGTATGGAAACATCTGCTGCTGCTTGTTCCTTTATTACTTAATTGTATGTTAGGAACGTATGATAGACACGGTTGAAACTGAAAAACTGCTGCTGCATGTTTTTTGATTACTTGCATTGCTCAGGACCGCTGTGAATGACAGATTGCACTACTTACTTGCATATGTTTGGTACTTATTGGTGATTGTTACTGACTTGTATGGAAACATCAGCTGCTGCTTGTTCCTTGATTACTAAATTGTATGTTAGGAACGTATGATAGACACTGCTGAAACTGAACAACTGCTGCTGCATGTTCCTTGATTACTTGCATTGCTCAGGACCGCTGTGAGTGACAGATTGCACTACTTACTTGCATATGTTTTGGTACTTATTGGTGATTGTTACTGACTTGTATGGAAACATCAGCTGCTGCTTGTTCCTTGATTACTTAATTGTATGTTAGGAACGTATGATAGACATTGCTGAAACTGAACAACTGATGCTGCATGTTCCTTGATTACTTGCATTGCTCAGGACCGCTGTGAAGGACAGATTGCACTACTTACTTGCATATGTTTCGGTACTTATTGGTGATTGTTACTGACTTGTATGGAAACATCAGCTGTTGCTTGTTCCTTGATTACTTAATTGTATGTTAGGAACGTATGATAGACGCTGCTGAAACTGGACAACTGCTGCTGCATGTTCCTTGATTACTTGCATTACTTACTTACTTGCATGTTCCTTGAAACATTGCTCAGGTTCGCTGTGATTGCATTACTTACTTGCATATTTTTCGGTACTTATTGGTGAATGTTACTGACTTGTATGGAAACATCTGCTGCTGTTTGTTCCTTGATTACTTAATTGTATTCTAGGAACGTATGATAGACACTGCTGAAACTAGACAACTGTAGTTGCATGTTCCTTGATTACTTGCATTGCTCAGGACCGCTATGAGTGACAGATTGCATTGCTTACTTGCATATGTTTCGGTACTCATTGGTGATTGTTACTGACTTGTATGGAAACATCTGCTGCTGGTTGTTCCATGATTAGTTAATTGTATGTTAGGAACATATGATAGACACTGATGAAACTGGACAACTGCTGCTGCATGTTCCTTGATTACTTGCATTGCTCCGGACCGCTGTGAGTGACGGAATGCATTACTTACTTGCATATGTTTCGGTACTTATTGGTGATTGTTACTGACTTGAATGAAACATCTGATGCAGTTAGTTCCTTGATTACTTAATTGTATACTGGTAACGTATGATAGACAATGCTGTAATTGGACAACTGCTGCTGCATGTTCCTTGTTACTTGCATTGCTCAGGACCGCTGAGAGTGAGAGATTGCAATATTTACTTGCATATGTTTCGGTACTTATTGGTGATTGTTACTGACTTGAATGAAACATCTGATGCAGTTAGCTCCTTGATTACCTAATTGTATACTGGTAACGTATGATAGACACTGCTGTAAGTGAACAACTGCTGCTGCATGTTCCTTGTTACTTGCATTGCTCAGGACCGCTGTGAGTGACAGATTGCATTACTTACTTGCATATGTTTCGGTACTTGTTGGTGATTGTTAGTGACTAGTATGGAAACACCAGCTGCTGTTTGTTCCATGATTACTTAATTGTATGTTAGGAACCTATGATAGACACTGATCAAACTAGATAACTGCTGCTTCATGTTCCTTGATTACTTGCATTGCTCTGGACCGCTGAGAGTGAGAGATTGCAATATTTACTTGCATATGTTTCGGTACTTATTGGTGATTGTTACTGACTTGAATGAAACATCTGATGCAGTTAGCTCCTTGATTACCTAATTGTATACTGGTAACGTATGATAGACACTGCTGTAAGTGAACAACTGCTGCTGCATGTTCCTTGTTACTTGCATTGCTCAGGACCGCTGTGAGTGACAGATTGCATTACTTACTAGCATATGTTTCGGTACTTGTTGGTGATTGTTAGTGACTAGTATGGAAACACCAGCTGCTGTTTGTTCCATGATTACTTAATTGTATGTTAGGAACCTATGATAGACACTGATCAAACTAGATAACTGCTGCTGCATGTTCCTTGTTACTTGCATTGCTCAGGACCGCTGAGAGTGAGAGATTGCAATATTTACTTGCATATGTTTCGGTACTTATTGGTGATTGTTACTGACTTGAATGAAACATCTGATGCAGTTAGCTCCTTGATTACCTAATTGTATACTGGTAACGTATGATAGACACTGCTGTAAGTGAACAACTGCTGCTGCATGTTCCTTGTTACTTGCATTGCTCAGGACCGCTGTGAGTGACAGATTGCATTACTTACTTGCATATGTTTCGGTACTTGTTGGTGATTGTTAGTGACTAGTATGGAAACACCAGCTGCTGTTTGTTCCATGATTACTTAATTGTATGTTAGGAACCTATGATAGACACTGATCAAACTAGATAACTGCTGCTGCATGTTCCTTGTTACTTGCATTGCTCAGGACCGCTGAGAGTGAGAGATTGCAATATTTACTTGCATATGTTTCGGTACTTATTGATTGATACTGACTTGTAATGGAAAAATTTGCTCTGCTTGTTCCATGATGACTTAATTGTGATTCTAGGAACTATGATAGACATTGCCTGAAACTGGACACTGCTGCTGCATGTTCCATGATTACTTGCAAAAAACGGCCCTTCAAAAAAAAAGTACTGGCTGTGAGTGACAAAAATTTGCATTACCTTCTTGCAATATCGTTCGTTATTGGAGATTGTTACTGACTTGTATGGAAACATCTGCTGCTGCTTGTTCCTTGATTACTTAATTGTATGTTAGGAACGTATGATAGAACTGCGAAACTGGACAACTGTTGTTGCATGTTCCTTGATTGCCTTGCATTGCTCAGGGGACCGCCATGAGTGCAGATTGCACTACTTAATTGGCATATGTTTTGCATACTATTGGTGATTGTTACTGACTGTATGGAAACATCAGCATTGCTTGTTCATTGATTACTTAATTGTATGTTATGAACGCTGATAGACACTGCAGAACTGACAACTGATGCTGCATGTTCCTTGATTACTTGCATTGCTCAGGACCAGGCTGTGAGTGACGAATGCATTACTTATACTTGACACATGTTCGTTACTTATTGGATGGTACTGACTTGATGGAAACATCTGATGCAGTTTGTTCCTGAATTACTTATGGTAACGAGTAACGTATGATAGACACTCCTGTAAGTGGACAACTGCTGCTGCATGTTCCTTGTTACTTGCATTGCTCAGGACCGCTGTGAGTGACATATTGCATTACTTACTTGCATATGTTTCGGTACTTATTGGTGATTGTTACTGACTTGTATGGAAACATCTGCTGCTGCTTGTTCCTTTATTACTTAATTGTATGTTAGGAACGTATGATAGACACGGTTGAAACTGAAAAACTGCTGCTGCATGTTTTTTGATTACTTGCATTGCTCAGGACCGCTGTGAGTGACAGATTGCACTACTTACTTGCATATGTTTGGTACTTATTGGTGATTGTTATTGACTTGTATGGAAACATCAGCTGCTGCTTGTTCCTTGATTACTAAATTGTATGTTAGGAACGTATGATAGACACTGCTGAAACTGAACAACTGCTGCTGCATGTTCCTTGATTACTTGCATTGCTCAGGACCGCTGTGAGTGACAGATTGCACTACTTACTTGCATATGTTTTGGTACTATTGGTGATTGTTACTGACTTGTACGGAAAAACAATCATCTGCTGCTTGTTCCTGATTACTTTATGGTATGGTAGGAGAACACGTATGATAGACATGCTGAAACTGACAACTGATTGGCGCATGTTCCTTGATTACTTGCATTGCTCAGGACCGCTGTGAAGGACAGATTGCACTACTTACTTGCATATGTTTCGGTACTTATTGGTGATTGTTACTGACTTGTATGGAAACATCAGCTGTTGCTTGTTCCTTGATTACTTAATTGTATGTTAGGAACGTATGATAGACGCTGCTGAAACTGGACAACTGCTGCTGCATGTTCCTTGATTACTTGCATTACTTACTTACTTGCATGTTCCTTGAAACATTGCTCAGGTTCGCTGTGATTGCATTACTTACTTGCATATTTTTCGGTACTTATTGGTGAATGTTACTGACTTGTATGGAAACATCTGCTGCTGTTTGTTCCTTGATTACTTAATTGTATTCTAGGAACGTATGATAGACACTGCTGAAACTAGACAACTGTAGTTGCATGTTCCTTGATTACTTGCATTGCTCAGGACCGCTATGAGTGACAGATTGCATTGCTTACTTGCATATGTTTCGGTACTCATTGGTGATTGTTACTGACTTGTATGGAAACATCTGCTGCTGGTTGTTCCATGATTAGTTAATTGTATGTTAGGAACATATGATAGACACTGATGAAACTGGACAACTGCTGCTGCATGTTCCTTGATTACTTGCATTGCTCCGGACCGCTGTGAGTGACAGAATGCATTACTTACTTGCATATGTTTCGGTACTTATTGGTGATTGTTACTGACTTGAATGAAACATCTGATGCAGTTAGTTCCTTGATTACTTAATTGTATACTGGTAACGTATGATAGACAATGTTGTTGGACAACTGCTGCTGCATGTTCCTTGTTACTTGCATTGCTCAGGACCGCTGAGAGTGAGAGATTGCAATATTTACTTGCATATGTTTCGGTACTTATTGGTGATTGTTACTGACTTGAATGAAACATCTGATGCAGTTAGCTCCTTGATTACCTAATTGTATACTGGTAACGTATGATAGACACTGCTGTAAGTGAACAACTGCTGCTGCATGTTCCTTGTTAATTGCATTGCTCAGGACCGCTGTGAGTGACAGATTGCATTACTTACTTGCATATGTTTCGGTACTTATTGGTGATTGATACTGACTTGTATGGAAACATTTGCTGCTGCTTGTTCCATGATTACTTAATTGTATGCTAGGAACGTATGATAGACACTGCTGAAACTGGACAGCTGCTGCTGCATGTTCCATGATTACTTGCTCTGCTCAGGACTGCTGTGAGTGACAGATTGCATTACCTTCTTGCATATCTTTCGGTACTTATTGGTGATTGTTACTGACTTGTATGGAAACATCTGCTGCTGCTTGTTCCTTGATTACTTAATTGTATGTTAGGAACGTATGATAGACACTGCTGAAACTGGACAACTGTTGTTGCATGTTCCTTGATTACTTGCATTGCTCAGGACCGCTATGAGTGACAGATTGCATTACTTACTTGCATATGTTTCGGTACTTATTGGTGATTGTTACTGACTTGTATGGAAACATCAGCTGCTGCTTGTTCCATGATTACTTAATTGTATGTTAGAAACCTATGATCGACACTTATGAAACTGGATAACTGCTGCTTCATGTTCCTTGATTTCTTTCTTTGCTCCGAACCACTATGAGTGACAGATTGCATTACTTACTTGTATATGTTTCGGTACTTATTGGTGATTGTTACTGACTTGAATGAAACATCTGATGCAGTTTGTTCCTTGATTACTTAATTATATACTAGTAACGTATGATAGACACTCCTGTAAGTGGACAACTGCTGCTGCGTGTTCCTTGTTACTTGCATTGCTCAGGACCGCTGTGAGTGACATATTGCATTACTTACTTGCATATGTTTCGGTACTTATTGGTGATTGTATGGAAACATCTGCTGCTGCTTGTTCCTTGATTACTTAATTGTATGTTAGGAACGTATGATAGACACTGTTGAAACTGAACAACTGCCGCTGCATGTTCTTTGATTACTCGCATTGCTCTGGACCGCTGTGAGTGACAGATTGCACTACTTACTTGCATATGTTTTGTTACTTATTGGTGATTGTTACTGACTTGTATGGAAACATCAGCTGCTGCTTTGTAACATCCGGCATTGAACCAGGTTAGCAACAACGACCCAATTAGTATTTAATGGCCAATTATAACCTAATCAGTGGTCATTAGAAATTAACCAAAGTGATTAACAAGGTTCATGAAGAAATTCAACTCAATTAGAATCAAATTCATCGGTGCGATGAATCGGGAAATTAATTAATCCGATCGATTTACGATATGAGGAATTAATTCAACTAAGTACATAATTAAATTATGATTAGTAACACTAATCAAACACAAATACAAATTAATTATGCAAGACTAAAACGATTCATTAAAACAATGCATCCATAAGTATTTATGAAATTACAAGAAAAGGGAAATACAAGAATACATTTCTAAATACATTTATACACAAAAAAAATATAAATACATGTATAATACATGTATGGCTGGCCTATAGGCCATGTGTGTATTAGAAGTTGACTTTTATTTTTTAATATTACTTTAAACACAATCATTTTGTTTAAAAGTGCACTCTACCTTTTCATCCATGCCTTTTATCATTTGAAAGACCAAACATTTTGCCTATAAATAAGACCTCATTTCTCACTTCTTTTCCACACTTCAAACAACAAAACCCTCTCATTTTCTTCTCTCAAAACCGGAGTTATACACTCACACATCACAAACTTGTGCATTCAAGTGTTCTTCAAGTGTTCTTCAAGAAAATCAAGGGTTTTGGTGCATATCTTGCAAGGATTTCAACTTCTACTCAAAATCATATTCTAAATACTTCAAAGTAAGTAAATACTAACTTATTTCATCATATATTTATGTTTATATAAGTCTTGCATAATATATATAATCACCAACAACAACAAGTTTCATAAAAACTCAAGTTTATAAGTTTCTAGTTTTTATTTTTAAGTTGTTTCTTTAAATGTGCATATGAATATATGAACACATTATAAACATGTTAATATTATGAAAACATGTGTTATATGTGTGTTATATAACTTTTACAACTTTTATACAAGTAGTCTTTGAATAAACAACAAGAATCATAAGTTGTTTCAAGTTTATAAAACTGCGGATTTTCGACAGAAACTTTATATCGGGTTTGAAAAATCATAACTAATTCATAACTCAACGAAATGAGTTGATTCTTGTCTCAAAAGTTAGATCTATCTCTTAACTATAGATCTGGAATTTTTCATAATTTATTTTGGAGTTTAAGACCTCCAGAAGTTATTTGGGAAACCGAAAGTTTGACAGCTCAAAAATGGCCAACATAGGGTTTTTAACGAGCTTTTTCACCAACCTAAACATCTCGAAAAATGGCTGTTCTTGATTCTAAAAATCCTTTGTATATAGTAGTTTATTGTCCTAGAAAACCAAAGTCTAAAACATTTTGGAGCTTGGTCAAAAACAACCTCAAAGTAGGCCGAAAAACCTCCGAAAAAGCTGGAAAATTATATATATATATATAAACTTCACGTTTTAAGCGAATTTTATTTATAAACTTGTAATGTTGGGTGATTTAAGACATAAAAACCTATAAATATATATATCATCATATATTAGAGATATTAAGTTCTTATTATCATTTAGGACTCGATTAAACTCACTCGACACGTCATCCATCCATTTACGCTAAAAGCTTTTTACGCTAGATTTTTGCCATCGCAATCCCGGTGAGTTCTCATAGCCCCTATTTTCACACAGTTATGTTTTGGGGATGAAATACATGCTTCGTTTTTATATGGACACGGAAATATCTTCATTTCTATTATGTATTACACATGTGGTTCCATGATGGTTATATGTAATACATAACAAGGAATTTATGATTTTATAAATTCAATCTCTATTATTGTTGTCCATACAAGTCAGATTTACGTGTAAAGCCATGAGCTCACCAACAATTTTGTTGACGTATTTTAGCGTGTATCTTCAGGAAATTAAGGCAAGTCCCTCACATCGGTAGTATTTTCAAGCTTCCGCATTTAATGAGTCGCACTCAGTTTCAAACCATCGGAGATTTATTTGCATTTTTTTGGATGATTTAATTATGTATTTAAATCTCTGTATCTTGCGAACTTCTCTTTATCATTTTGTGTTGTGTAAAACATGTATATCTTTTAAAGTTACGCCGATGTATTTTTGAAAACGTCCATATAGTGGTCGTTCATTATGATTATGGTTACGCTTCCGCACTCGTCACGCCTCGCTGCCAACCGGAGTAGCAGGGTGTGACAGATTGGTATCAGAGCCATAGTTATAGTGAACTAGGTTGCATTAGTACCTAGACTATAACTCTTACAAAAACTAAACTTTCTTCAAGAACTGTGAACACATATATGGACCCTGATGACAATAACATGTCGAAATTCACCACTAGGAAAAGGGTGTGACTAGCCCAACGAGAGTCTATCCCGGTACCTGCCCATCAGCCAAGCCCGCCGCAGTAGTAACGGGCAAGCATAGGACAGTGGGGATGGATGCCTCACACTCTCCAATAGTGGAGAAACGAGGAGGGGATCCAAATCCAGTTTGAAGTCAGAATACCATCTTCCTCTCAAGTGCTGACACTTACCTAGAAACCTATGTAACAAACGATGCCCCTGTTGGTGGCAAGGGCCGCCAGACACGACCTCCAATTTCGACAAAATCCACCAAGAGGTCGGTGAGATCTTTGCAAGAATTAAGCAGGAGGCAATGCAAACCACCAATAAACCTTAGGCCAACCAGAATACCCAGGCGATTTAACAAGACGGAATCGACGAATTGTGACAGCACCTAGCGGAGCACAAAGCCCACACTGCAGAACTAACCCAACGACTTGACGCTCTGGAGTACGAGGAAACCCCGAAGGCCTCTCTTTATAGTATTTCTCTAGGCTTTACTATCTGATATATCTTAGGGTAAATAAGGCTTAAGAATTTAGAAAATTCTGACCATATCATATACAAAGATTTTATCCAGAACTTTTATGAGGAATTAAGTTTTAACTACAACTCTGCGTAGGAAAAATAAAGCTGTGACTATCTGCCTAAGAAATTTCAAACCCGTAGACTTATCCTCTTACCCCATTAGATACCACTTATGCATTTCTACTATTTGATACTGGTGCTGATAGGAGCTTTATATCCACTAAGTTCACTAAGCAGATAAATTCCATTAAGTGCTACTTATGCTATTGAGGTTGATGACAGTGAGACGCTTAAGACAAATAATATAAGTCGAGGATGCTCCTTAGAATTAGTAGGCCGACTCTTTGAAACAGACATGATACCCATCAAACTGGGAAGTGTTTATGTGGTCATAGGCATGGATTGGCTATCGAAAATCGTGTGGAATAGTATGCAACAAGAACACAGTTCGTATACCTTTAGCCAATAAGAAGGTCCTTACTGTCCAACGCAAAGTAAGCATCATCTCTAGCATTAGGACCCTGAAGTGTTGATAGAGAGGGAGCCAAAGGGAAAGCGGCTCGAAAGTATTCTTATTATTTATGGTTACCCCAAAGTTTTTCCAGAACACTTACCTGAACTCCCAACATCGAGGCAAGTCAAATTCAAAAATAGGCCTACTATCAGGTTCGGTACCAGTGGCTCGAGCACCAAGCCGATTAGCCCCATCAATAGTGTAAGAATCGTCCAACCAACTGTAGGAGCTCTTAAATAAAAGGTTTATCAAACCGAGTTCCTCGCTTTGGAGGAGCTCCAGTTTTGTTCATGAAGGAGAAGGATGGAACTTTCGGGATGTGCATCAATTACCGAGAGTTAAATAAGCTAAAAGAACCAATACCCACTTCCAAGGATCGATGACTTGTTTGACAAACTCCAAGCATTAAGCTTCTATTGGAAGATCGACCTAAGGTCTGGTTATCATCAGGTTAGAGTTCGCAGGAAAGGTATTCCAAAGACAGCTTTCAGATTCCGTTTCGATCATGGTAAATTCATATTCATGATGTTTGGATTAACCAGTGCCCCCGACAGTACTCATGGACCTCATCGGGTGTGCAAACCTTATCTAGGCAAATTCGTGATTGTATTCATGAATGACTTTTAATCTACTCACAAAACAAGGAGGACCACGAGCAAACATTTAAGATTGATTCTGGAATTATCGGAGAAAGAACCACTATATGCTAAGCTTTCTAAATTTGACTTTTGGTTAGGAGAGGTGAAATCCCTCGGTCACGTGAACAATAGTAAAGGAATCCAAGTCGACCCCGCAAAGATCGAGGCTATCAGGAATTGGTCAACTCTTAGAACCCCCATAGAGATACGACAGTCCTTAAGACTTGCCACTTATTATAAGCAAATTTCTCAAAGATCACCAGAACTCTAACAAAACTGACCCGAAAAGGCATTAAGTATGATTGGAGCAAGGATCAGGAGATATCATTTCAGTTATTAAAGCACAAACTGTGCAGCGCGCCTATTTTGTCCATACCTAAGAGGAACGAGAGATTTATAGATTACTATGACACTTCACACAATGGACTGATGTAGAAAGATAAGGTCATAGCTTATACTTCATGAAAACTTAAGGTTCACGAGGTGAATTACACAACGCATGATCTAGATCTTGGAACAGTAGTCTTTACCCTTAAGACTTGAAGACATTAGTTGTACAGTAAGAAGTGTATTACACTCACGGACCCTAAGAGCCTCCAACACATCTTGAACCAACAAGAGTCAAGGTAACATCGTTGATAGAGCTAATAAGTGGTTGCAACAGTGAGATTCGTTATATCCTGAGGAAAACTAATGTGGTTGCAGACGCTCATAGCCGAAAGAAATGAGTTAAGCCGTTAAGAGTAGCAGCCATAGTTATAACCACTCAACCAAACCCTCCTTTCTTAGTTCATGAAGTTATTAAGGAGGAAAATACGAAAAATAAAGCCCTGCACAGAATGAATAAATAGTTTGGAATAAGGGTTAATGGAAATCAATACTTCACGAATAGAGTCTGGTTACCCTGTTTTTGATAGAGTAAGAAAACTGGTTAAAGATGACGGACACAAATTAAGATATGTCGTTCATGTAACAGCCCGTAATTTATTAAATATAAATTACAACATCAAACTTTGAATATTTAAGCGATTTTGTCCAGTTATTAGTGATTAACTGAAATCATGCATTATAAATAGCTAATTATATTAAGTTATAATTAATTATGAAATCTTGCCCCAATTTAGCTGAAATAAATTTAATAATTAAATTTAGCTAATTGACAATTAAAGACGTGAAATTGACGAAATGGACTGAAATGAACAGAATTAGTCTAAAAAGATAATTCTAGCAAATTTAGAACCTCCTTGCTATTATTTGCAAATGAAAATGCAAATTTGACTCGTTAAGAGTAAAAATGGTCAATTCCTGAAATTTAGTAGAAAAATCAGATTTTTCTCTATTTCCTATAAATAGAGCCTCCCACCTCCTTTCCTTAGTTTAGAAAAATTCTGAATTCTCTCTCTCTCTCTCTCTCTCTCTCTCTCTCTCTCTCTACAATCCGACTTCTCTCTAACTTTTCTCCTAAACGGCTCATCGGATTCTCGTGATTTATACGTCATCGGATAGATATCGTCGAACTCTATCATAATCTGCCATTGCTTGTCCGATTTTGTTCTGATTTGAGGTAAGTTCGACCCTTTCTCTATCTTTTTGTTTCGGTTTTGAAGAGCAAAATTCGAATCTGCTCAAATTCTCTTCATTCGAAGTTGATTTGCTCTCATTTAGGACCTGATTTTGCTTGGAAAACGTCTATAATCGAGTGCTATAGCTTGGACAAAGGTTAGTGACTATTACTCCCTTATTTTTGTTGAATTTCGTAGTTAAAGACCTGGAATATTGATGAACAAGATGAACAAATTCGAGAGAAATTATGAACAGACTCGAATTCATCCTCGGTTTAGGTTCGAAATTGATTACATTAATGACTTTTGGTATCCAAATACGCTAGATTCGAAGATAGTGTTCGAATATGTCCCTAATTCGAATCTGTCCCTTAATTCGAATCTGTCCCTTAATTCGAATCTGTTCCCCTAATTCGAATCTGTCCCTAATTCGAATCTGTCCCTAATTCGAATCTGTCCCTTAATTCGAATCTGTCCCCTTCAGACTCGACAACAAGAAATGACAATAACCTGATTATATAATTAGGGTTAGATAGGTCATGTTATAAACTTGACATTAATATATCAGACTTGAAACTGAACTGCAGGAACCGGTCGATTTGACAGAGTAAATTGGACGGCTTAATTCATTAAGCACTAACTGACTAAGTTACCTTGCTCAGGACTACAGTGAGTGACAGATTACATTAAATACCTGCATATGTTTCGATACTTATTGGTGATTGTTACTGAATTGTATGGAAGCATTCGTTATTGTTGCCTGTTCTTGATTACTTTATTGTATGATAGGAACTTACTTTTGACATTTGGACTGCATGTTCAGTTTTACATTTTATGAAAATACTTATCATGCTACTGCCTACTTGATTGTTGATACATTTTGCATCTACTTACTGCATAAACTGCTCTGACCGAATGCGAGATCTCCATTCACAGGAAGGAATTCTGCAGATTCCTTACCTATCTGACTCGTTTCCATACACTTTCCATAGGGCTTCAGCCTTACACATGGAAATACAGAATGGGTTGAATCCCAAATCTTTTGCCGTCTTTGACGTGTTGACTTGCCGACATGAGCTGATATAGTATGTTATATATGTGTGGTAACTTATGGTATTCTGTTAACTCACTAAGCAATGTTAGCTTACTCTGTCATGACATCCATCTTTACAGGAAAAATCGATAAGGCCAAGGCTATAGCAGGTAGTTCGTCCCAAGCTAAGTGAACTTTGATACTGGAGGATTGCAGACTTTTGGACCTATTGCTGATGCCTATATTGTAATGATTATTGCGGTCTCGGGTAGCTTGTTCAATCTTCCGCACTCTGATTGAATATTTTAGAAGCTAGATTAGACCACCATCATATCTTTAATATATTTTGTAATTAAGTATCTTGTAGCTTTTTGAATCAGGTATGTGGACCTGTGGTATCAGACAATAGTAATATTTATTACTTAATAAAATGTACTTTAAGAAATTATGATGTGTACTGTTTGTGGTAACTCGGATGTTACAAAGTTGGTATCAGAGCAGCAGTTTAATCATCGGATTGGCCACCCGATACTTAAACTACTGGTATGGTATGGACTGTGTGACTCTGAATTCCCGAACAAGTCACCGAGACCTAGGGTAACCTAATTAGTAAAGGACTACCCACACAACTTGACTTAAGATAGGCAATTGATGACTGATAGGACGGGGGAAAGACTGACTGCTTGATACTGACTTGACCTTGTGTCAGCCAGACTGGCTGCTTTCTTGATAATGTAAATTCATATGATTAATTGACGTAGGCATCAGGTTATGCATTGTGCTTATTCGAATTAGGAAATAATAGTTATTTCCTTTATATTTTCAGCCAATGGCTGATAAGAATCCGATTGTTGCTGGTACCTCATTTGTTGGTAAAGCTGCTGATGCTGCGGCTGATCAACAAAAGGAGTCTGTTCATGTAGAAGACTTAGGCACTGACCCAGAAAATACTGCTAATGACTCAAGCAGTACTGCTACGCCTGTGCCTCCTCAGCAGGCTCAATTAATTGATCTCGTTCATAAGTTGAATGAGGATAATCGTAGGCAAATGCAGCTTATGATGGATAGGAATCGATTGCAGACTGATATGGCGGTTGAAGACCAACTTAAGGAAATTAAAGACTTGCTTACCAAGGGCAAAGCTGTGATGCAACCTGATGAGGAAAACCAGCGTGAAATAGACTTTAGGCGCCGTGAGGAAGAACTTAGGTTAGGAGAACTTAAGTTGCAGGAGCTGGAACTGAAATATAGGGAAGAAATGTTAGCTAAGCCAAAGAAAGACCGAAAGAGGAAACATAGACATGTGTCCCCTGATGAAAGCGAGACTGATTCCTCTGACCATCACGTTAAGGTGGGGCGAGAGTGTACGTTTGTTGATTTTAAGAAATGTGGGGCTCGTATGTTTGCTGGGACATCAGATCCAGTAAAAGCAATGGATTGGTTTGCCAATGTAGAGAAAGCGTTTAAACTCTCCAAGTGTAATGAAGAAGACAAGGTTACGTTTGCAACGGGAATGTTAGAGGATGGAGCTGGCCGATGGTGGAAGTCAATTACAAATCCTATGTCTGATGCAATGGAGAAATCCATTACTTGGGATCAATTCAAAATTCATCTGAAGGAGAAATACTGCCCTCAGGATGTTAAACGCCAAATGGAGAAAACTTTGCTATCTTTTCAGCAAGGTACAAGGTCCGTAACAGATTATGAGCTGGAATTTACTAGGCTCTCGCTATTATCTGATCACCCTGTCGATACTGATGAAAGACGAAGAGATTTATTTGTGGATGGTCTGGATAGAGAAATTCGGAAGTTTGTGAAATCTGGTAGACCGAGAAGTTATATAGAGGCGGTTGAAATTGCTAGGGTAGGTGAGCTTGAAATCTATCCGGAGCGAGCATGTCCTTTTATTGCTAAATCTAGTAAGAAAGAAAAATCTGAGAAATCTGGGAAGGAGAGGGTGGAAAAGAAGAATGAAAGTTCAAAGAAAGGAGATAAGCAGTCTTCTAAGAAGGCTAAATCATATGCTGTGACCTCAGCGCCAAAGCCTGCTTGTCCTCGCTGCAAGCAAATTCATGAAGGAAAATGTGATCCTGCGTTTGTTAAGTGCTACTGCTGTAGACAGAATGGTCATGACAGGTCGGAATGTCCCAAGCGCAGTGAGGCTTGTCGTAATTGCATCACTTTGGGGCACCATGCTAAAGACTGTACTCGGCCCCGATTTGTTCCTCCGCCTGCATCTTCACCCCAGCAATCAGGCAAGGGTTCTTCTGCTCCGAGGAACCAACCAAGATCCTTTCAGATGACAGCCGAAGAGGCAAAAGAGACTGCTGATGTCGTCACGGGTACATTTCATGTTAACCATATACCTGCTTTAATCCTATTTGACTCTGGCTCTAATCTGTCATATGTGTCTGAAAAGTTTGCTATACAGTTTGATTTTGCCCCGGTAATGTTACCTGTACCTTTAGACATAGAAACTGCTAGTTCAAGCTTTGTGACTGTAAATAGTGTCTTTCGCTCTTGTAAGCTAGTAATCGATGACCTCTCCTCGGACATTGACCTGATACCGATGTGGATTAGAGAGTTCGATGTTATTATAGGAATGGACTGACTAATGATGAATAATGCTGAAATCCTTTGTGCCAAAAGGATAATTAGAATTAGAACCCCTGAAGGAAGTGAACGTTACGTTTATGGCGATAGAAAAACTCGAGATTTAGCTCTCATTTCCGTAATGAAAGCCCGAAAGTGTCTAACCAAGGGTTGTTCCGCCTATTTAGCATATTCCATAGATGCTAAAGAAGTTAAAAACACCGTGTCTGAAGTACCTGTAGTTCAAGAATTTCCTGATGTATTCCCGGATGACATCTTTGGATTGCCACCAGATCGTCAAATCGAATTCCACATTGACCTTGTACCGGGTGCAGCTCCTATCGCAAAAGCTCCTTACCGCCTTGCTCCGAATGAAATGAAGGAAATGATGAGCCAGTTGCAGGAATTATTGGAAAAAAGGTTTATTCGTCCAAGTACTTCCCCTTGGGGTGCTCCGGTTCTTTTTGTTAAGAAGAAAGATGGTACCTTTCGCATGTGTATCGATTATCGGGAGCTAAATAAAGTAACTATTAAGAACCGATACCCTCTGCCTAGAATTGACGACTTGTTTGATCAACTGCAAGGGGCTAGCTATTTCTCGAAGATTGATCTTCGATCTAGATATCATCAACTCAAGGTATTTGAATCTGACGTACCGAAAACTGCATTTCGTACTCGTTATGGCCATTTTGAATTTCTAGTAATGCCGTTCGGTCTCACAAATGCCCCGGCCGTTTTTATGGACCTCATGAATAGGGTATGTAGACCAATGTTGGACAAATCAGTGATAGTCTTCATTGATGACATTTTAATTTACTCTAAGTTTGAATCTGACCATGCGATGCATTTGCGAGAATTGCTAGAATTGTTACGTAAAGAGCGACTCTACGCAAAATTCTCCAAATGTGAATTCTGGTTACGCCAGGTGCAATTTTTGGGACATATTGTCTTGGGTGAGGGAATTGCCGTGGATCCATCGAAAGTTGATGCAGTTCAGAAGTGGGAAGCACCGAAAAACGTATTTGAAATTCGAAGTTTCTTGGGATTAGCTGGTTATTATCGAAGATTTATTCGTGATTTCTCCAAGATTGCGGTACCTTTAACCAGCCTGACAAAGAAAGAAGTTAAGTTTGAATGGAATGAATCTCAAGATCGAGCCTTTGAGACTCTGAAGCGTAAGCTAATTGAAGCACCGATTTTGGCCTTACCTGAGGGTAACGACGACTTTGTAGTCTATAGTGATGCTTCAAGGATGGGATTAGGCTGTGTGCTGATGCAGCGGGATAAAGTAATTGCCTACGCATCAAGGCAGCTAAAGGTGCATGAAAAGAATTATCCGACGCATGATTTGGAGCTTGCAGCTGTAACCTTTGCATTGAAGATTTGGCGGCATTATCTGTATGTGACTAGATGCAAATTATATACAGATCACAAAAGTCTGAAACATATATTTGACCAAAAAGAACTGAATATGCGACAAAGGCGATCCGTGGAATTGATTAAAGACTATGACTGTGAGATCCTTTACCATCCAGGTAAAGCAAACATAGTAGCAGATGCCTTAAGCCGCAAATCCGGACAAAACCATTATATCTGATGTTATGCCTTGACTTCTGTCGTTATGGAGTCTGCTCTGCCTAAGTTGTTAATTGCCGCTCAAACTGAAGCCATTCGAGATGAGAACCTAAAATCTGAACGTATGGTTACTAATGTGACCAAGCTGACCCTTGACAATCGTGGTCTTAGACGGTTCATGAATAGAATATGGGTTCCCAAATTAGGAGGTGTTCGTGATCAGATTCTGTCGGAGGCTCATATGTCGAAATTTGCGATACATCCTGGTTCTACTAAAATGTATCAAGATTTGAGGACGGAATATTGGTGGCCTGGAATGAAGAAGGATGTAGGTCGATATGTAGAAAATTGTATGACTTGCTTACAAGTCAAATCTGAACATCAGAAGCCGTATGGGGAACTACAACCATTGCCAATCCCGGAATGGAAGTGGGACCATATAACCATGGACTTTGTGACGAAGCTACCCAGGACTAAACGGAATCATGACTCTATATGGGTAATAGTGGATCGACTCTCTAAGTCAGCCCATTTCCTACCCATACGTGAAGATGAACGCCTCGAAAAGCTAGCTGAATTGTACATGAAAGAAATCGTGACTAGAGATGGTGTGCCATTGTCTATTGTATCTGACCGTGACAGCAGATTTACTTCTCGCTTTTGGAAGGCCTTTCAGAATGAGCTAGGTACTGAACTCAAGATGAACACCGCTTATCATCCAGAAACCGATGGGCAAAGTGAGAGGACGATTTTGACTTTGGAAGATATGCTACGCGCCTGTGTGATTGATCTCGGAGGAAATTGGGATACTCACCTTCCATTTGTAGAATTTGCTTACAACAATAGCTATCACTCGACTATTGGCATGCCTCCATATCAGCTATTGTACGGACGACGATGCCGAACTCCAACCTGTTGGAGGGAAACAGGTGAACGCCCGATCTCAGGACCGGCCATTTGCAAGAAGCCCACGACCAGCTACAGTTGATTCGACAGCGAATTCAGACCTCTCAAGACAGACAAAAGAAGTATCATGATCGAAGACGTAAACCAATTGTGTTTGAGATTGGTGATAAAGTGTTGTTGAAAGTCTCGCCAAGAAAAGGAATAGTAAGGTTTGGCAAACGGGGGAAGTTGAGGCCTCGATTTATTGGTCCTTTTGAAATTCTCGAGCGTGTAGGATTGCAAGCCCACAGATTAAGATTGCCTGCCGAAATGACTGGGATACATGATGTATTTCACGTGAGTAATCTTCGAAAGTGCTTGATTGACACTGAAGCTGTGATTTCTTGGAAAGACGTGCAAATTGATGATCAGCTACGATACGAGGAAGAGCCCGAGCGTATAATCGATCATAAGATTTCGAAGTTGCACAGCAAGGAAATTCCAATGGTGTTAGTTCAATGGAAATACCATAAGGGATCTGCGCAAACATGGGAGCGAGAAGACGAGATGAGGCAAAAATATCCAAAGTTATTCTTGTCTTAGTCGATTCCGAGGACGGAATCAATTTAACGGGGGAAGTTTGTAACAGCCCGTAATTTATTAAATATAAATTACAGCATCAAACTATGAATATTTAAGCGATTTTGTCCAGTTATTAGTGATTAACTGAAATCATGCATTATAAATAGCTAATTATATTAAGTTATAATTAATTATGAAATCTTGCCCCAATTTAGCTGAAATAAATTTAATAATTAAATTTAGCTAATTGACAATTAAAGACGTGAAATTGACGAAATGGACTGAAATGAACAGAATTAGTCTAAAAAGATAATTCTAGCAAATTTAGAACCTCCTTGCTATTATTTGCAAATGAAAATGCAAATTTGACTCGTTAAGAGTAAAAATGGTCGATTCCTGAAATTTAGTAGAAAAATCAGATTTTTCTCTATTTCCTATAAATAGAGCCTCCCACCTCCTTTCCTTAGTTTAGAAAAATTCTGAATTCTCTCTCTCTCTCTCTCTCTCTCTCTCTCTCTACAATCCGACTTCTCTCTAACTTTTCTCCTAAACGGCTCATCGGATTCTCGTGATTTATACGTCATCGGATAGATATCGTCGAACTCTATCATAATTTGCCATTGCATGTCCGATTTTGTTCTGATTTGAGGTAAGTTCGACCCTTTCTGATGGAGGATCATCAAACCATTCCAAAGATGTCATGGAAATACGTGAAGGCCCAATGACAAGAGGACGAGCAAAGAAGATCAAAGAAGTTTTTACGAGCTTAGTTGTTGATATCCAAGAGTCTGCATGCAAAGACGATGCTCAACCGCAAGTGATGAAGCATGTTACTAGACTTGAAACATTGGATCCTAATATGGAAGCATAAAAGCCCAAAAGTTGCATTTTCTTGGGTCTTTGAGATATTATGGGCTAGTACTAAGCCCAAGTGGTAGAATGGATGTATTTTGAAGTCCATTAGAAGTTTATTTGAGTCCAATAAAGGCCTAGAAATGCCTAATCCATTTTTTTTGTTTAAGAGTTCTAGAATTATCTACCAATTGAAGACAAAATGTCAAGAGTCATGGATTAAAGTCCCTTCTTTAATCCATTGAATTTAATTAGTGTCTTTTGAGTTGGTTTTTGAAGCCTATAAATAGATGGCTTCCTATGTACTTTCAAATCAATTCACTTGAGAAATATATATCTTTCTTTAGAGTTTTACTCATCTTTGTGAGCTTTGTTCTTTGTTGGAGAGTTCATAGTTCAAGAACTTATCAAGATTGTGAGCACATTCTTGTGGCGTTCTCGTATTCCTTTGGTTCTTAGTTCTTATAACTAACGGGTCAAGGACTTGCTCTAGGCGTGTTGGAGTCCCAATTATCGGGTACTTTGACGCCTATCCTATCCTATACGAAGGTTCCAAGTTACATTTAACTTGCGGGTCAACGTTTCGCATCATTTGGTATCAAAGCCAAGTTCTATTGGTTTGTTTTCTACTTTATATTTCATTCGTATCATTTGGTATCAGAGATACAAAGGTTCGATTCTTAAGTTGTTTTTACATTTTGATCTTATCATTGTGTTTGTCTTTCTTATCATCTTATCTTATCTTTTACATTTTTTTAGTTTTGTCATATTAAAAAAAAGTCACGTTGTTCAACAAAAAAAAAGAGCAAAAAAAAAAAAAGAAGAAGAGCGAAATAAGAATAAAAAAAGTGCAACAAAAAAAAAAAGCATAAAAAAAGTGCAGCAAAAAAAAATTAAAGAAAAAGGTTGCAAAAAAAAAAATTAAATAAAAGAAGTTTATATGAACACGTGTGCTTGAAAATCAATAATTTATCTTCTATATCATTTTTGTTCCAACTTCTTCTCATTGTTTAGTACTTTGTTTCTCCTCACCTTACTATTTTTTTTTTTGTTTATCCCATCTTCTTTAAAAGTTCTAAACTCGTTGGTATCAAATTAAGTTCTAAAGGATTTTCTTGAACACTTTCAGTTTTGTGCTCTAATTTGATTTGTTCTTTTACCAATTGAGCTCCACAAGGAATAGAGAGGTAAAAGGCATTGAGTTGTGAGAACACTTGAGGGTAAAAGCCGATTATTTTTTGTGTGAGACACGAGCGTTGAGTGACATCTCTTGAGTGAAACACGTAAGGGAGTGAGGAGAGGAAATATTTTACTCTTGATTTTACAGATTAAAAGATGGAAGATAATCAACCCCTCCCTAACCTTCAAGTCCAAGCTCTCATGACCGAAATGCGACGTTTAATGACTGACGAGTTTAATCAAATCCATGAAAGAATGGATAGATTGGAGGCACGTGGACCTCATGCTCCACCACCATCACAAGTTTCTGATGAAAATCATGAAGATGACGCTCAAAATGATGAATGGGATAGAGGATCTGAAAGAAGGAGGCATAGAAGAAACCATGGTGCTAATAGAGGACTCAACAACATTAAGATGAGAATTCCACAATTTCAAGGAAAGAGTGATCCAGAAGCGTATTTGGACTGGGAAAAAAAGGTTGAACTGATTTTTGCATGTAATAATTATCGCGAGGATCAAAAGGTGAAAGTAGCAGCAATTGAATTCACAGATTACGCTATAGTATGGTGGGATCAATTAGTCACCAACCGAAGAAGAAATGGAGAAAGGCCTATTTCTACATGGGTTGAAATGAAGGCTGTTATGCGTAAAAGGTTTGTTCCCTCTCACTATTTTCGAGACTTGTATCGCAAATTACAATCTTTGAATCAGGGAGCAAAGTCTGTGGATGATTATTACAAAGAGATGGAGATTGCCATGATTAGAGCAAATATTGAAGAAGATAGGGAAGCAACAATGGCAAGATTCTTGAGTGGCTTGAATCAAGATATTTCTAATGTCGTGGAGTTGCAATATTGTTTAGACCTAGAAGAGATGGTTCATACGGCCATGAAAGTTGAAAGACAATTGAAGAGAAGAAATAGTTTTTCTAAGGGAAGTACGTCTAACTCTCAATATTCTCATAGGCCAAAAGGGGAGACATCTAAAGGTACCTTTTCTACACCTTTAAAGAACCAAGATGATGCCACAAAAGGTAGGGAAATGGGCAAAGGCAAAGGTATCGTTTCTACCCCTACACGAACTCGTGAAATTAAATGTTTTCGTTGTCTAGGTGTGGGGCACATTGCTTCACAATGCCCAAACAAAAAAGTTATGCTTCTTCATGAAAGTGGTGAAATAGAGTCTGAAAATGAAAATGAGGATGTTTCGGATGATGAAGAGGACTTGGAGCAAACCGAGGCAGAAAGCGGAGAGCTCTTGGTGGTCAAGAAAGTTTTAAACATACAAGCCAAGGTGGAAGACACACAACAACGAGAAAATATCTTCCATACGCGATGTTTGGTGCAAGGTAAAGTATGTAGCCTCATTATTGATGGTGGGAGTTGTACCAATGTTGTGAGTAACGAGGTAATTGAGAAGCTGAATTTGCGCACGTTGAAGCATCCACACCCATATAAGCTTCAATGGTTGAATGAATGTGGCGAAGTGAAGGTGACTAAACAGGCCTTGATCACATTTTCCATCGGAAAGTACAAAGACGAAGTGATGTGTGACGTGGTTCCAATGCAAGTAAGTCATATACTACTTGGTAGACCTTGGCAATTTGATAGGAAAGTTATCTATGATGGCTTTCTTAATCAATATATGCTTAAAGATCATGAAAAGAAAGTAGTTCTTGTCTCCCTAACCCCACAACAAGTGCAGGAGGACCAAATTAAAATGATCACTTCAAGGCGAGCTTGGGAGGATGAGAGGAAAAATAATGAGTGCAAAGAGAAAAAAATGAGCAGTAAAAATAAAGCAAAGAGTGTTGAGGGTGAGAAAAGTGAGACAAATGATGATGAAAAAAGAGAGTGTGTCAAGAAGAATTTCTTTGCAAAAACGAGTGAAGTTAAGAGAGCGATTGACGAAAAAAAAAGAGTGATAGTGTTGGTATTCAAGGAAGCTTGTACATATGCTGAAAAACTAACCAACAATCCGCCAAGTTTTGTTGTGAATATTTTGCAGGAATACCAAGATGTCTTCCCAAAGGAAGAACCAAGTGGTTTACCACCTTTACGAGGGATCGAGCATCGCATTGATTTCATTCCAGGGGCTGCTCTACCAAACCGTCCAGCCTATAGAGCTAATCCCGAGGAGACACGAGAAATCCAAAGGCAAGTGGAGGACTTGCTTTCAAGAGGAAAAATTCGAGAATCCATGAGTCCATGTGCTGTACCGGTCATTGTGGTACCCAAGAAGTCAGGTGAATGGAGAATGTGTATGGACTGTAGAGCCATCAACAAAATAACGGTAAAGTATCGCTACCCTATTCCAAGGTTAGATGATATGTTGGATGAGTTGCATGGTGCTAAGATCTTCTCAAAAATTGATTTGAAAAGTGGCTATCATCAAATTCGAATTAATGAAGGTGATGAATGGAAAACAGCTTTTAAAACAAAGTTTGGTTTGTATGAGTGGTTAGTTATGCCCTTTGGACTAACTAATGCTCCGAGTACATTCATGAGGTTAATGAATCATGTTTTACGAGAGTACATTGGTAAGTTTGTCGTGGTCTATTTTGATGATATCCTGATTTATAGCATTAATGTTGAAGTTCACTTGGAACATTTGCGTATTGTTTTGGAAACTTTAAGAAAAGAGTCATTATTTGCTAACTTAAAGAAGTGCACATTTTGCATGGATAAGGTTGTTTTTCTTGGTTTTGTTGTAAGTGGCCAGGGAATTGAGGTGGATGACGAGAAGGTCAAGGCAATCAAAGAATGGCCAACTCCAACAACAGTGTCCCAAGTTAGAAGCTTCCATGGGCTTGCAAGTTTCTATCGAAGGTTTTTCGTGACTTCAGTACCATAGCTGCCCCCCTTAATGAGCTTGTGAAGAAGGAAGTTAGTTTTCATTGGGGAGAAAGGCAAGAAGCTGCATTCAATTTACTGAAAGAAAGGTTGACATCTACTCCTATTCTTGCATTGCCTAATTTTAATAAAATGTTTGAACTTGAGTGTGATGCATCCGGGGTAGGTATTGGGGCTGTTTTGATTCAAGAAGGTAGACCAATTGCATA
This sequence comes from Centrapalus pauciflorus, assembly GCA_020465985.1. Lineage (NCBI taxonomy): Eukaryota > Viridiplantae > Streptophyta > Magnoliopsida > Asterales > Asteraceae > Centrapalus > Centrapalus pauciflorus. The sequence continues at coordinate 84,120 of JAANYP010002238.1, read as the reverse complement.
TTTTAGTGAAAAATTAAAGGGGGCTCACTTGAATTATTCCACTTATGAAAAAGAGCTTTATGCATTGGTTAGATCTTTGCAAACATGGCAGCATTACTTAAGGCCTAAGGAATTTGTGGTTCATACGGATCATGAGTCTCTTAAGTACCTTAAGGGGCAAGCTAATTTGAGTAGGAGGCATATCAAATGGGTTGAATTCATTGAGTCATTTCCATATGTGATCAAATACAAAAAGGGTAAAGAAAACATTGTGGCTGATGCATTGTCTAGACGCCATACTCTTATCACCACATTAAGTTCTAAGCTTCTTGGGTTTGGATCACTTAAAGAAATGTACAAAGATGATTCTGAATTTTCTTCCTTATACGCTGCTTGTGAACATGCTTCATTTGATAAGTTTTATAGGCATGATGGTTATTTGTTTAAAGAAAACAAGTTATGCATTCCAAAGTGTTCTATACGGGAGCTATTTGTACGTGAGGCTCATGGTGGAGGGTTGATGGGCCATTTTGGTGTCCAGAAGACATTGGATATTTTGAAGGAACATTTCTATTGGCCTAAGATGAGAGAAGATGTTATGAAGATCTGTGAAAAATGTGTGCCATGTAAACAAGCCAAGTCAAAATCCAAGCCTCATGGTTTGTTGTATATGCCACTGTCAATTCCTCAGCAACCATGGGTTGACATCTCCATGGACTTTGTGATTGGGTTGCCTAGAACAAAGAATGGTCATGATTCTGTGTTTGTGGTGGTTGATCGATTCTCTAAGATGGCACACTTCATTGCGTGTAAGAAGACTGACGATGCTTCACATGTTGCAGACTTGTTTTTCAAAGAGATTGTTCGTTTGCATGGTGTGCCGCGGACCATAGTAAGTGATAGGGATGTCAACCCATGGTTGCTGAGGAATTGGCAGTGGCATATACAAACCATGAGGCTTGGATTTTGACTTGGCTTGTTTACATGGCACACATTTTTCACAGATCTTCATAACATCTTCTCTCATCTTAGGCCAATAGAAATGTTCCTTCAAAATATCCAATGTCTTCTGGACACCAAAATGGCCCATCAACCCTCCACCATGAGCCTCACGTACAAATAGCTCCCGTATAGAACACTTTGGAATGCATAACTTGTTTTCTTTAAACAAATAACCAGCATGCCTATAAAACTTATCAAATGAAGCATGTTCACAAGCAGCGTATAAGGAAGAAAATTCAGAATCATCTTTGTACATTTC
>JAANYP010002238.1:58852-77506 GCA_020465985.1 Centrapalus pauciflorus | reverse complement strand
TTGATCTTCTTTGCTCGTCCTCTTGTCATTGGGCCTTCACGTATTTCCATGACATCTTTGGAATGGTTTGATGATCCTCCATCATTCTCTCCCCCTTGAAAAGGATTCGTCCACGAATCATCACGTACATCAAAAGGAGACAAGTCAGAAACATTGAATGTTGAACTAACTTGATACTCACCTGGAAGATCTAGCTTGTAAGCATTGTCGTTGATCCTTTCGAGCACTTGAAATGGTCCATCTCCTCTAGGTTGCAATTTGGATCTTCGCTTGGTAGGAAATCTATCTTTTCTCAGGTGCAGCCATACCCAATCTCCAGCTTCAAACACTATCTTTTTTCTGCCTTTGTTTGCTTGTTTTGTGTATTGTTCTGTCCTTTTCTCAATATTGAGTCTTACCTTTTCGTGTAATTGCTTCACGAATTCTGCCTTCCGCTTTCCATCTAAACTGGATCGTTCTTCGATGGGAAGAGGAACAAGGTCAAGAGGACTCAATGGATTGAATCCGTAAACAACTTCAAAAGGAGAAAATTTAGTAGCAGAATGAACACTCCTGTTGTAAGCAAACTCTGCAAAAGGCAAACAATTCTCCCAAGTTCTTCGGAATAATCACTCGAAGTAATTGGGACAAGGTTCGATTAACCACTTCTGTTTGCCCATCGGTTTGGGGGTGACTTGTGGTAGAAAACAAAAGTTTGGTACCCAACTTACTCCAAAGAACACGCCAGAAATGACTCAGAAACTTGACATCCCTATCACTTACTATGGTCCGCGGCACACCATGCAAACGAACAATCTCTTTGAAAAACAAGTCTGCAACATGTGAAGCATCGTCAGTCTTCTTACACGCAATGAAGTGTGCCATCTTAGAGAATCGATCAACCACCACAAACACAGAATCATGACCATTCTTTGTTCTAGGCAACCCAATCACAAAGTCCATGGAGATGTCAACCCATGGTTGCTGAGGAACTGGCAGTGGCATATACAAACCATGAGGCTTGGATTTTGACTTGGCTTGTTTACATGGCACACATTTTTCACAGATCTTCATAACATCTTCTCTCATCTTAGGCCAATAGAAATGTTCCTTCAAAATATCCAATGTCTTCTGGACACCAAAATGGCCCATCAACCCTCCACCATGAGCCTCACGTACAAATAGCTCCCGTATAGAACACTTTGGAATGCATAACTTGTTTTCTTTAAACAAATAACCATCATGCCTATAAAACTTATCAAATGAAGCATGTTCACAAGCAGCGTATAAGGAAGAAAATTCAGAATCATCTTTGTACATTTCTTTAAGTGATCCAAACCCAAGAAGCTTAGAACTTAATGTGGTGATAAGAGTATGACGTCTAGACAATGCATCAGCCACAATGTTTTCTTTACCCTTTTTGTATTTGATCACATAAGGAAATGACTCAATGAATTCAACCCATTTGATATGCCTCCTACTCAAATTAGCTTGCCCCTTAAGGTGGTACTTAAGAGACTCATGATCCGTATGAACCACAAATTCCTTAGGCCTTAAGTAATGCTGCCATGTTTGCAAAGATCTAACCAATGCATAAAGCTCTTTTTCATAAGTGGAATAATTCAAGTGAGCCCCCTTTAATTTTTCACTAAAATATGCAATTGGTCTACCTTCTTGAATCAAAACAGCCCCAATACCTACCCCGGATGCATCACACTCAAGTTCAAACATTTTATTAAAATTAGGCAATGCAAGAATAGGAGTAGATGTCAACCTTTCTTTCAGTAAATTGAATGCAGCTTCTTGCCTTTCTCCCCAATGAAAACTAACTTCCTTCTTCACAAGCTCATTAAGGGGGGCAGCTATGGTACTGAAGTCACGAACAAACCTTCGATAGAAACTTGCAAGCCCATGGAAGCTTCTAACTTGGGACACTATTGTTGGAGTTGGCCATTCTTTGATTGCCTTGACCTTCTCGTCATCCACCTCAATTCCCTGGACACTTACAACAAAACCAAGAAAAACAACCTTATCCATGCAAAATGTGCACTTCTTTAAGTTAGCAAATAATGACTCTTTTCTTAAAGTTTCCAAAACAATACGCAAATGTTCCAAGTGAACTTCAACATTAATGCTATAAATCAGGATATCATCAAAATAGACCACGACAAACTTACCAATGTACTCTCGTAAAACATGATTCATTAACCTCATGACTGTACTCGGAGCATTAGTTAGTCCAAAGGGCATAACTAACCACTCATACAAACCAAACTTTGTTTTAAAAGCTGTTTTCCATTCATCACCTTCATTAATTCGAATTTGATGATAGCCACTTTTCAAATCAATTTTTGAGAAGATCTTAGCACCATGCAACTCATCCAACATATCATCTAACCTTGGAATAGGGTAGCGATACTTTACAGTTATTTTGTTGATGGCTCTACAGTCCATACACATTCTCCATTCACCTGACTTCTTGGGTACCACAATGACCGGTACAGCACATGGACTCATGGATTCTCGAATTCTTCCTCTTGAAAGCAAATCCTCCCCTTGCCTTTGGATTTCTCGTGTCTCCTCGGGATTAGCTCTATAGGCTGGACGGTTTGGTAGAGCAGCCCCTGGAATGAAATCAATGCGATGCTCGATCCCTCGTAAAGGTGGTAAACCACTTGGTTCTTCCTTTGGGAAGACATCTTGGTATTCATCTTGGTATTCCTGCAAAATATTCACAACAAAACTTGGCGGATTGTTGGTTAGTTTTTCAGCATATGTACAAGCTTCCTTGAATACCAACACTATCACTCTTTTTTTTTCGTCAATCGCTCTCTTAACTTCACTCATTTTTGCAAAGAAATTCTTCTTGACACACTCTCTTTTTTCATCATCATTTGTCTCACTTTTCTCACCCTCAACACTCTTTGCTTTATTTTTACTGCTCATTTTTTTCTCTTTGCACTCATTATTTTCCTCTCATCCTCCCAAGCTCGCCTTGAAGTGATCATTTTAATTTGGTCCTCCTGCACTTGTTGTGGGGTTAGGGAGACAAGAACTACTTTCTTTTCATGATCTTTAAGCATATATTGATTAAGAAAGCCATCATAGATAACTTTCCTATCAAATTGCCAAGGTCTACCAAGTAGTATATGACTTACTTGCATTGGAAACACGTCACACATCACTTCGTCTTTGTACTTTCCGATGGAAAATGTGATCAAGGCCTGTTTAGTCACCTTCACTTCGCCACATTCATTCAACCATTGAAGCTTATATGGGTGTGGATGCTTCAACGTGCGAAAATTCAGCTTCTCAATTACCTCGTTACTCACAACATTGGTACAACTCCCACCATCAATAATGAGGCTACATACTTTACCTTGCACCAAACATCGCGTATGGAAGATATTTTCTCGTTGTTGTGTGTCTTCCACCTTGGCTTGTATGTTTAAAACTTTCTTGACCACCAAGAGCTCTCCGCTTTCTGCCTCGGTTTGCTCCAAGTCCTCTTCATCATCCGAAACATCCTCATTTTCATTTTCAGACTCTATTTCACCACTTTCATGAAGAAGCATAACTTTTTTGTTTGGGCATTGTGAAGCAATGTGCCCCACACCTAGACAACGAAAACATTTAATTTCACGAGTTCGTGTAGGGGTAGAAACGATACCTTTGCCTTTGCCCATTTCCCTACCTTTTGTGGCATCATCTTGGTTCTTTAAAGGTGTAGAAAAGGTACCTTTAGATGTCTCCCCTTTTGGCCTATGAGAATATTGAGAGTTGGACGTACTTCCCTTAGAAAAACTATTTCTTCTCCTCAATTGTCTTTCAACTTTCATGGCCGTATGAACCATCTCTTCAAGGTCTAAACAATATTGCAACTCCACGACATTAGAAATATCTTGATTCAAGCCACTCAAGAATCTTGCCATTGTTGCTTCCCTATCTTCTTCAATATTTGCTCTAATCATGGCAATCTCCATCTCTTTGTAATAATCATCCACAGACTTTGCTCCCTGATTCAAAGATTGTAATTTGCGATACAAGTCTCGAAAATAGTGAGAGGGAACAAACCTTTTACGCATAACAGCCTTCATTTCAACCCATGTAGAAATAGGCCTTTCTCCATTTCTTCTTCGGTTGGTGACTAATTGATCCCACCATACTATAGCGTAATCTGTGAATTCAATTGCTGCTACTTTCACCTTTTGATCCTCGCGATAATTATTACATGCAAAAATCAGTTCAACCTTTTTTTCCCAGTCCAAATACGCTTCTGGATCACTCTTTCCTTGAAATTGTGGAATTCTCATCTTAATGTTGTTGAGTCCTCTATTAGCACCATGGTTTCTTCTATGCCTCCTTCTTTCAGATCCTCTATCCCATTCATCATTTTGAGCGTCATCTTCATGATTTTCATCAGAAACTTGTGATGGTGGTGGAGCATGAGGTCCACGTGCCTCCAATCTATCCATTCTTTCATGGATTTGATTAAACTCGTCAGTCATTAAACGTCGCATTTCGGTCATGAGAGCTTGGACTTGAAGGTTAGGGAGGGGTTGATTATCTTCCATCTTTTAATCTGTAAAATCAAGAGTAAAATATTTCCTCTCCTCACTCCCTTACGTGTTTCACTCAAGAGATGTCACTCAACGCTCGTGTCTCACACAAAAAATAATCGGCTTTTACCCTCAAGTGTTCTCACAACTCAATGCCTTTTACCTCTCTATTCCTTGTGGAGCTCAATTGGTAAAAGAACAAATCAAATTAGAGCACAAAACTGAAAGTGTTCAAGAAAATCCTTTAGAACTTAATTTGATACCAACGAGTTTAGAACTTTTAAAGAAGATGGGATAAACAAAAAAAAAATAGTAAGGTGAGGAGAAACAAAGTACTAAACAATGAGAAGAAGTTGGAACAAAAATGATATAGAAGATAAATTATTGATTTTCAAGCACACGTGTTCATATAAACTTCTTTTATTTATTTAATTTTTTTGCAACCTTTTTCTTTAATTTTTTTGCTGCACTTTTTTTATGCTTTTTTTTGTTGCACTTTTTTTATTCTTATTTCGCTCTTCTTCTTTTTTTTTTTTGCTCTTTTTTTTTTGTTGAACAACGTGACTTTTTTTTTAATATGACAAAACTAAAAAAATGTAAAAGATAAGATAAGATGATAAGAAAGACAAACACAATGATAAGATCAAAATGTAAAAACAACTTAAGAATCGAACCTTTGTATCTCTGATACCAAATGATACGAAACGTTGACCCGCAAGTTAAATGTAACTTGGAACCTTCGTATAGGATAGGATAGGCGTCAAAGTACCCGATAATTGGGACTCCAACACGCCTAGAGCAAGTCCTTGACCCGTTAGTTATAAGAACTAAGAACCAAAGGAATACGAGAACGCCACAAGAATGTGCTCACAATCTTGATAAGTTCTTGAACTATGAACTCTCCAACAAAGAACAAAGCTCACAAAGATGAGTAAAACTCTAAAGAAAGATATATATTTCTCAAGTGAATTGATTTGAAAGTACATAGGAAGCCATCTATTTATAGGCTTCAAAAACCAACTCAAAAGACACTAATTAAATTCAATGGATTAAAGAAGGGACTTTAATCCATGACTCTTGACATTTTGTCTTCAATTGGTAGATAATTCTAGAACTCTTAAACAAAAAAAACGGATTAGGCATTTCTAGGCCTTTATTGGACTCAAATAAACTTCTAATGGACTTCAAAATACATCCATTCTACCACTTGGGCTTAGTACTAGCCCAAAATATCTCAAAGACCCAAGAAAATGCAACTTTTGGGCTTTTATGCTTCCATATTAGGATCCAATGTTTCAAGTCTAGTAACATGCTTCATCACTTGCGGTTGAGCATCGTCTTTGCATGCAGACTCTTGGATATCAACAACTAAGCTCATAAAAACTTCTTTGATCTTCTTTGCTCGTCCTCTTGTCATTGGGCCTTCACGTATTTCCATGACATCTTTGGAATGGTTTGATGATCCTCCATCACTTTGACTGATTGCTGAGGTGAAGATGCAGGCGGAGGAACAAATCGAGGCCGGGTACAGTCTTTAGCATGGTGCCCCAACGTAATGCAGTTTCGGCAAGCCTCACTGCGCCTGGGACATTCTGACCTATCATGACCATTCTGCCTACAACAATAGCACTTAACGAACGCAGGATCGCACTTTCCTTCATGAATCTGCTTGCAGCGAGGACAAGCAGACCTTGGCGTAGAGGTCACAGCATAAAATTTAGCCTTCTTAGAAGACTGCTTATCTCCCTTCTTCGAACTTTCATTCTTCCTTTCCATTCTCTCCTTCCCAGCTTTCTCAGATTTTTCCTTCTTACTAGATTTAGCAATAAAAGGACACGCTCGCTGATGAGAACCTGTCCAAGGACCGAGATGACCAAGATCCGTTAAGGTGGAAGATCGGACCTATCACAAGATCAAAATCCAAGATGTTCCAGGATGCTCTCAATGGAATGATTAAATATTGTCGGAATCAAGCTCCCGTTTGTTCGCAAAACAACCAAGCACGCTTCCTAATGTTGATCCAAGTTGAAGACTAATATTAGTCCAAGTTTTGGAGCCCAAGTTCTCACTTTAATCCACAAAAGCCCAAAAATAAATAAAATTCGGCCAAGCCCACCCATGTGCATTGTTTTGGCCATAACTTCCTCATTTTAAGCCCAATTTGAGTGAAATAAAAGCCCACTTCAACCTTAGCCTTTTTCCTATATTTTCAAGAATAAAAAGGGCCCAAAATATGTCCTTAGCCACATCCATGAATCTGCCCATAAAGGTGTCCATGTTAAAGAACTTGTCAAAGATTAAATTCAAGGCATTTTGAAGGTTTTCTCAACATTATGGTCATTTACTTGGAGGAGATAAAGAGATAGAAGTTACTTGCATGATTAATACCTACTAGAAGCTTCAAGTGGTGAAATGTCAATAATGCCCTTTTGATAAGTAGTCTTGCTTATTTGATAGCTTATCGTGATAGCTTGTGCAACTTATCTAGATAAGTAGTTGGTCTTATATTTTCTCCTATAAATAGGCACTCAATGTAACCATTTCAATGATCCTTCATTTTGAGTAAAATTGTGAGTTTTTAACTCTTATTGTTCCTTACGAACTTTTAGAACTTGTCGAGTGTTTTAGCTTGTGGCGTTCGAAACTTATCAATCAACTTGGTGGGGTTGATTGTGGCGTTCTCTATACCAAAGTTCTTGCCTCGTATATAGGCAACGGGTCGCGGTTCCACTTATACCAAGGTTCTTGTCTCTTTATAGACAACGGGTCGCGGTCCTATCCAAGTTACTTGAAACAACCATTAGAACGATCGGGAAATCGTGATCTATCACACATTCATCGGGTGAGATCACATCATTTGGTATCAGAGCCAGGTTCTATTGGTTTGTTTTCTACTTTATATTTCCTTCGTATCATCTTTCACTTACTTTCTCTTCGTCCTTTCATTTTAATTTCTTCTCTTCATCCTTGCATTGTGGTTCATGTTTGTAGTGGATCTTGTCAAAAATTGACTTGGTTGCTACTTATTGATTTTTTTGGGGATCATACGAGTTCTTTAGTTTTTTTTGTTTATTCTTACTTTGCATCATTTGTTCCTAAAACAAAAAGAAGCAAAAAAAAAAGGAAGAAAAAAAAGCAAAAAAAAGGAAGAAAAAGAAAACGCAAAAAAAAGTAAAAAAAAAAAGATAAAAAAAGGGTTAAAAAAAACGCAAAAGAAAAGGAAAAAAAAGGAACGCAAAGTAAATTATTATTCTTGTTAGTTTTCTTTATTTTCATTTCATTTCCTTTTCTATTTACCTTTACGTATTACTAGCATTGCTCATCTTGTTATATTTGGTTTTGTCAAATCTCTTCTTAAAGTTGTTTGGTATGTTTTGAATTCCTCAAGGCCACAAGCCCACTTGATTTTGATTTCTTTTAGTTTGTTTTGAACTTTAAGAGTTAAAAAGAGTGGTAAAAGGCGGTGTGGTAAGATCATTAGAGGGTAAAAGCCAAATACAACGTACACGAGAATCGAGTGAACATAATTTTGAGTGAAACACGTAAGGGAGTGCGGGGAGGAAAATAATATTTTTATTGTTATTACTTTTTGTCTTCTATTTAGCAGGCAAAACACAACATTGAAGAGCACACCAAGAAGTAAGAACAACAAGCAAACAAGGGAAAAAGAAAGATTATTTTTGAACCAGGAGATTGGGTGTGGCTTCATTTGCGGAAGGAACGGTTTCCAACAAAACGAAAGTCAAAGTTAATGGCAAGAGGAGATGGACCATTTCAAGTGTTGCAGAAAATCAATGACAATACTTACAAACTTGATCTTCCAGATGAGTATAATGTTCATGATGTTTTTAATGTAACTGACTTGACTCTGTTTGATGCAGGTGAAGATTTGAGGACAAATCACTTTCAAGAGGAGGGGAATGATGAGAACCTGTCCAAGGACCGAGATGACGAAGATCCGTTAAGGTGGAAGATCGGACCTATCACAAGATCAAAATCCAAGATGTTCCAGGATGCTCTCAATGGAATGATTAAATATTGTCGGAATCAAGCTCCCGTTTGTTCGCAAAACAACCAAGCACGCTTCCTAATGTTGATCCAAGTTGAAGACTAATATTAGTCCAAGTTTTGGAGCCCAAGTTCTCACTTTAATCCACAAAAGCCCAAAAATAAATAAAATTCGGCCAAGCCCACCCATGTGCATTGTTTTGGCCATAACTTCCTCATTTTAAGCCCAATTTGAGTGAAATAAAAGCCCACTTCAACCTTAGCCTTTTTCCTATATTTTCAAGAATAAAAAGGGCCCAAAATATGTCCTTAGCCACATCCATGAATCTGCCCATAAAGGTGTCCATGTTAAAGAACTTGTCAAAGATTAAATTCAAGGCATTTTGAAGGTTTTCTCAACATTATGGTCATTTACTTGGAGGAGATAAAGAGATAGAAGTTACTTGCATGATTAATACCTACTAGAAGCTTCAAGTGGTGAAATGTCAATAATGCCCTTTTGATAAGTAGTCTTGCTTATTTGATAGCTTATCGTGATAGCTTGTGCAACTTATCTAGATAAGTAGTTGGTCTTATATTTTCTCCTATAAATAGGCACTCAATGTAACCATTTCAATCATCCTTCATTTTTGAGTAAAATTGTGAGTTTTTAACTCTTATTGTTCCTTACGAACTTTTAGAACTTATCGAGTGTTTTAGCTTGTGGCGTTCGAAACTTATCAATCAACTTGGTGGGGTTGATTGTGGCGTTCTCTATACCAAAGTTCTTGCCTCGTATATAGGCAACGGGTCGCGGTTCCACTTATACCAAGGTTCTTGTCTCTTTATAGACAACGGGTCGCGGTCCTATCCAAGTTACTTGAAACAACCATTAGAACGATCGGGAAATCGTGATCTATCACACATTCATCGGGTGAGATCACATCACTCGCTCAGGATAGATTTCAAGTTCACCTACCCTAGCAATTTCAACCGCTTCGATATAACTTCTCGGTCTGCCGGACTTTACAAACTTCCGGATTTCTCGATCCAGACCATCCACAAACAAATCCCTTCTCCTTTCATCAGTATCAACAGGGTGATCAGATAATAGCGAGAGCCTGGTAAATTCCAGCTCATAGTCCGTCACGGATCTTGTACCTTGCTGAAAGGATAGCAGGGTTTTCTCCATCTGGCGCTTAACATCCTGGGGGCAGTATTTCTCCTTCAGATGAATCTTGAATTGATCCCAAGTAATGGATTTCTCCATTGCTTCAGACATGGGATTTGTGATAGACTTCCACCAACGGCCGGCTCCATCTTCCAACATTCCCGTTGCAAACGTAACCTTGTCTTTTTCACCACACTTGGAGAGTTTAAACGCTTTCTCCACATTCGCGACCCAGTCCATAGCTTTAACAGGATCAGATGACCCCGCAAACGTACGAGCTCCACACTTCTTGAAATCAACAAACGTACACTCACGTCCTACCTTAACATGATGGTCAGAGGAATCAGTCTCACTGTCATCAGAGGGCTCCTGTCTATGTTTCCTCTTCCGATCCTTTTTGGGCTTCGCCAACATCTCTTCCCTATATTTCAACTCTAGCTCCTGTAACTTAAGTTCTCTTATCCTAAGTTCTTCTTCCCGGCGCTTAAATTCAATTTCACGCTGGTTTACTTCGTCAGTCTGCATCACTGCTTTACCCTTGGTCGGCAAGTCCTTAATCTCCTTAAATCGGTCTTCAACTGCCATATCAGTCTGTAATCGATTCCTATCCATCATAAGCTGCATCTGTCTACGATTATCCTCATTCAACTTATGAACGAGATCTATCAATTGAGCCTGCTGAGGAGGCACAGGGGTGGCAGTACTGCTTGAATCATTAGCAGTATTTTCAGGGTCAGAGCCTAAGTCCTCTACATGAACAGATTCTTTGTGTTGATCAGCTGCAGCATCAGCAGCTTTACCAACAGTCGAGGTACCAGCAACATTTGGATTCTTATCAGCCATTGGCTGAAAATATAAAGGAAATAACTATTATTTCCTGATTCAAATAGGCACGATTCGAGTCATAATTCCTACGTCAAATAATCACATCTAAGTTCATAGATATGAAGGCAGTCAGTCAGGCTGGCACAAAGTCAAGTCAAAGTCAAGTCAGTATCAAGCAGTCAATCCTTCCCCCATCCTATCAGTCATCATTTGCCTATCTTAGGTCAAGTTGTGTGGGTAGTCCTTTACTAATTAAGTTACCCTAGGCCTCGGTGACTTGTTCGGGAATTCAGAGTCACATAGTCCATACCATACCAGTAGTTTAAGTATCGGGTGGCCAATCCGATGATTAAACTGCTGCTCTGATACCAACTTTGTAACATCCAAGTTACCACAAACAGTACACGTCATAAAATTTCATTTCATTAAGTAATAAATATTACTAATTGTTTGATACCACAGGTCCATCTGCCTGATTACTAAATTACAACAATATATATTAAAGATCAAATGGTGGTCTAAACTAGCTTCTAAATCTTCAATCAGAGTGCGGAAGACTGAACAAGCTACCCGAGACCGCATCATCTTTTCAAAATAGGCGTCAGCAAAAGACCAAAAGTCTGCTATTCATCAAATGTCCAGAATCACTTAGCCTGGGACGAACTACCTGCTATGGTCTTGCCTTTATCAACTTTTCCTGTAAAAGAGTTGTCATGACAGAGTAAGCTAACATTGCTTAGTGAGTTAACAGAGTTCCATTAGTTACCACACACATATAACATACTATCAGTTCCTGTCGGCAATACGTCAGAGACGGCAAAAAGGTTGGGAGACAACCCAGTTTGTATTCCCCTGTGTAAGGCCGAAGCCCTACGGGAAATGTATGGAAACAAGTCAAATAGGAAAGGAATCTGCAGAATTCCCTCCTGTGAATGGAGATCTCACATTCGGTCCTGTCGGATAATGCAGTATGCAGCGGCAAGTATATCAACAGTCAAGTAAGCAGTAAGCATGTTAAGTATTTACATAAAATGTAAAAGTGAACATGCAATCAAGGCAATTCAAGTGTCTAGCTTCAGTAATGTCAAAAGTACGTTTCTATGATACAATATAGTATTAAAGAAACATGCAGCAACAATCGGAAGTTTCCATACAGTCAATACATTCACCAATAAGTATCGAAATATATGCAAGTAATTAATGAAATCTGTCACTCACAGTGGTCCGTAGTCAGATAATGCTTAACGAATTAAGCGGTTCAGTTTACTCTGTCAAATCGACGGGTTCCTGCATTTCAGTTTCAAGTCTGGCATATTAATGTCAAGTCTGTGACATAATCTATATAACCCTAGTTACATATTCAGGTTATTGTCAATTCTGGCTGTCGAGTCTGAGGTAGTTCCTATCGTCCCAAGGTGAGTCTATTCTTATCAGATTAATACGATTCATCTAATTACATATGTGTGGCCTTGAAATAAAGCCAATCATATTACTAGCTAGGTGCATCATGACATACGATTTCTAAGAGTTCATTCAGTGTCTGTTAATTCATTTGTGCATAAAATAGATGTGCAACTAGAATTTGTGAGTTTTATCATAATCATATTATACTTTTAATTACAATAGGTTGATTAATCACTTAATCTGATTTTAGGAATTTAACTTTGGCTTGGAACTAAATTAGATTCGAATATAGCCAATTTGAATTTATGGAGACTGATTCGAATAGCCTTAATTCAAGTCTATGGAGATAGGTTCGAAACACACCTATTCGAGTCTAAGGAGTTAGATTCGAAACACACTCATTCAAGTTTAAGGGATTAGATTCGAAGCACACCCATTTCGAGTCTATGGGATTAGATTCGAAGCACACCCATTTCGAGTCTAGAGGGAAATAGATTCGAAATCAGCCTTTTCGAATCTATACATGAATTTCTCGAATTTGTTCTTCTCGTTCATCGTTTTTCCAGGTTTTATCAACTTAAACATGAACATAAATGAGGGAGAAATAGTTACTAACCTTCGTCCAAGCTATATTCTTCGACTATAGAGTTTTCCAAGCCAAAACAGGTCCTAAACGAGGGCAAATCAGCTTCGAATGAATAGAATTTGAGCAAACTCGAGTTTGCTCTTTCAAAACCGAACCAAAAGACAGAAAAAGGGTCGAATTTACCTCAAATCGGAACCAAATCGAACATGCAATGACAGAATATTGTAGAGCTTGACGATCTCTATCCGTTGACGTATAAATCACGAGAATCCGCCGGTTCGTTTAGGAGAAATTCTAGAGAGAAGTCAGATTGTAGAGAGAGAGAGAGAGAGAGAGTTCTAGTTTTCCAAACCAAGGGAATGAGGAGGTGATGCTCTATTTATAGAAAATAGAGAGAAAAATCAGATTTTCTACTGAATTTCCGGAATTGACCAACTTTTATTCCCAACACTCCGATTTGCATTTCAGATGCAAATAATAGCAAAGAAGTTCTAGATTTGCTATAATTGTCTTTTAGTCATATTTTTATTCATTTTAGTCCGTTCCGTCATTTTCAGTCTTTAATTTGTCAAGTAGCTGAATTTTAATTATTAACTTTATTTCAGCTAATTTGGGGCAACTTTTCATAATTAATTATAACTTAAAATAATTAACTATTTAAGATTCATGATTTCGGTTAATTACTAATAATTGGATAAAATTGCTTTATTATCCAAAGTCTGATGCTGTAATTTATATTTAATAAATTACGGGCTGTTACAATCTTCCCCCGTTAAATTGATTTCGTCCTCGTAATCGACTAAAACAGGAATAATTTCGGATACTTCTGCCTAATCTCGTCTTCTCGTTCCCAAGTTTGCGCAGATCCCTTATGGTATTTCCATTGAACTAACACCATTGGAATTTCCTTGTTGCGCAATTTCGAAATCTTATGATCGATTATACGCTCGGGCTCTTCTTCGTATCGCAACTGCTCATCAATTTGCACGTCTTTCCAAGGAATCACAGCTTCAGCGTCAGCTAAACACTTTCGAAGATTACTCATATGAAATACATCATGAATCCCAGTCATTTCGGCAGGCAGCTTTAATCTGTAGGCTTGCAATCCTATACGCTCGAGAATTTCAAAAGGACCCACAAATCGAGGGCTCAACTTCCCCCGTTTGCCGAACCTTACTATTCCTTTTCTTGGCGAGACTTTCAACAACACTTTATCTCCAACTTCAAACGCAATTGGTTTCCGTCTTCTATCATGATACTTCTTTTGTCTGTCTTGAGAGGTCTGAATCCGCTGTCGAATCAACTGTAGTTGGTCGTGTGCTTCCTGCAAAATCGCTGGTCCAGAGATCGGGCGTTCACCTGTTTCCCTCCAACAGGTTGGAGTTCGGCATCGACGTCCGTACAAAAGCTGATAGGGAGGCATACCAATAGTTGAGTGATAACTATTGTTATAAGCAAACTCCACAAACGGCAGGTGAGTATCCCAACTTCCACCGAGATCAATCACACAGGCACGTAACATATCTTCTAAGGTCAAAATCGTTCTCTCACTTTGCCCGTCAGTTTCTGGATGATAAGCGGTGCTCATCTTAAGTTCAGTTCCTAATCCATTCTGAAAAGCCTTCTAAAAACGAGAAGTAAATCTGCTGTCACGGTCCGATACTATAGACAATGGCACACCATGTCTAGTCACGATTTCCTTTACGTACAATTCAGCTAACTTTTCGAGGCGTTCATCTTCACGTATGGGTAGGAAATGGGCTGACTTAGTAAGTCGATCCACTATTACCCATATAGAGTCATGATTCCGCTTAGTCCTGGGCAGCTTCGTCACAAAGTCCATGGTTATGTGGTCCCACTTCCATTCCGGGATTGGCAATGGTTGTAGTTCCCCATACGGCTTCTGATGTTCCGATTTGACTTGTAAACAAGTCAGGCAATTTTCTACATATCGTCCAACGTCCTTCTTCATTCCATGCCACCAATATTCCGTTTTCAAATCTTGGTACATTTTAGTAGAACCAGGATGTACCGAAAATTTCGACATATGAGCTTCCGACAGAATTTGATCACGAATACCTCCTAATCTAGGGACCCATATTCTATTCATGAACCGTCTAAGACCACGATTATCAAGGGTCAGCTTGGTCACATAAGTAACCATACGTTCAGATTTCAAGTTCTCATCTCGAATGGCTTCGGTTTGAGCGGCAATAATCGACTCAGGCAAGGCAGACTCCAAAACAACAGAAGTCAAAGCATAACATCGGGTATAATGGTCTTGTCCGGTTTTGCGGCTTAGGGCATCTGCTACTATGTTTGCTTTACCTGGATGGTAAAGGATCTCACAGTCATAGTCTTTAATCAATTCCATAGATCGCCTTTGTCGCATATTCAGCTCTTTTTGGTCAAATATATACTTCAGACTCTTGTGATCCGTATATAATTTACACCTGGTCCCGTACAGATAATGCCGCCAAATCTTTAATGCAAAAGTCACGGCTGCAAGCTCCAAGTCATGCGTCGGGTAATTCTTCTCATGCGTCTTTAGCTGCCTTGATGCGTTGGCAATTACTTTATCCCTTTGCATCAGCACACAGCCTAATCCCATCTTAGAAGCATCACTATAGACTACAAAATCATCATTACCCTCAGGTAAGGCCAGAATCGGTGCTTCTACTAGCTTACGTTTCAGAGTCTCAAAGGCTCGATCTTGAGATTCATTCCATTCAAACTTAACTTCTTTCTTCGTTAGACTGGTTAAAGGCACCGCAATCTTGGAGAAATCACGGATAAATCTTCTGTAATAGCCCGCTAATCCCAAGAAACTTCAAACTTCAGATACGTTTTTCGGCGCTTCCCACTTCTGAACCGCATCAACCTTTGATGGATCTACGGCTGTTGATACGAAACGTTGACCCGCAAGTTAAATGTAACTTGGAACCTTCGTATAGGATATGATAGGCGTCAAAGTACCCGATAATTGGGACTCCAACACGCCTAGAGCAAGTCCTTGACCCGTTAGTTATAAGAACTAAGAACCAAAGGAATACGAGAACGCCACAAGAATGTGCTCACAATCTTGATAAGTTCTTGAACTATGAACTCTCCAACAAAGAACAAAGCTCACAAAGATGAGTAAAACTCTAAAGAAAGATATATATTTCTCAAGTGAATTGATTTGAAAGTACATAGGAAGCCATCTATTTATAGGCTTCAAAAACCAACTCAAAAGACACGAATTAAATTCAATGGATTAAAGAAGGGACTTTAATCCATGACTCTTGACATTTTGTCTTCAATTGGTAGATAATTCTAGAACTCTTAAACAAAAAAAACGGATTAGGCATTTCTAGGCCTTTATTGGACTCAAATAAACTTCTAATGGACTTCAAAATACATCCATTCTACCACTTGGGCTTAGTACTAGCCCATAATATCTCAAAGACCCAAGAAAATGCAACTTTTGGGCTTTTATGCTTCCATATTAGGATCCAATGTTTCAAGTCTAGTAACATGCTTCATCACTTGCGGTTGAGCGTCGTCTTTGCATGCAGACTCTTGGATATCAACAACTAAGCTCGTAAAAACTTCTTTGATCTTCTTTGCTCGTCCTCTTGTCATTGGGCCTTCACGTATTTCCATGACATCTTTGGAATGGTTTGATGATCCTCCATCATTCTCTCCCCCTTGAAAAGGATTCGTCCACGAATCATCACCTACATCAAAAGGAGACAAGTCAGAAACATTTAATGTTGAACTAACTTGATACTCACCTGGAAGATCTAGCTTGTAAGCATTGTCGTTGATCCTTTCGAGCACTTGAAATGGTCCATCTCCTCTAGGTTGCAATTTGGATCTTCGTTTGGTTGGAAATCTATCTTTTCTCAGGTGCAGCCATACCCAATCTCCAGCTTCAAACACTATCTTTTTTCTGCCTTTGTTTGCTTGTTTTGTGTATTGTTCTGTCCTTTTCTCAATATTGAGTCTTACCTTTTCGTGTAATTGCTTCACGAATTCTGCCTTCCGCTTTCCATCTAAACGGGATCGTTCTTCGATGGGAAGAGGAACAAGGTCAAGAGGACTCAATGGATTGAATCCGTAAACAACTTCAAAAGGAGAAAATTTAGTAGCAGAATGAACACTCCTGTTGTAAGCAAACTCTGCAAAAGGCAAACAATTCTCCCAAGTTCTCAAGTTCTTCGGAATAATCACTCGAAGTAATTGGGACAAGGTTCAATTAACCACTTCTGTTTGCCCATCGGTTTGGGGGTGACTTGTGGTAGAAAACAAAAGTTTGGTACCCAACTTACTCCAAAGAACACGCCAGAAATGACTCAGAAACTTGACATCCCTATCACTTACTATGGTCCGCGGCACACCATGCAAACGAACAATCTCTTTGAAAAACAAGTCTGCAACATGTGAAGCATCTTCAGTCTTCTTACACGCAATGAAGTGTGCCATCTTAGAGAATCGATCAACCACCACAAACACAGAATCATGACCATTCTTTGTTCTAGGCAACCCAATCACAAAGTCCATGGAGATGTCAACCCATGGTTGCTGAGGAATTGGCAGTGGCATATACAAACCATTAGGCTTGGATTTTGACTTGGCTTGTTTACATGGCACACATTTTTCACAGATCTTCATAACATCTTCTCTCATCTTAGGCCAATAGAAATGTTCCTTCAAAATATCCAATGTCTTCTGGACACCAAAATGGCCCATCAACCCTCCACCATGAGCCTCACGTACAAATAGCTCCCGTATAGAACACTTTGGAATGCATAACTTGTTTTCTTTAAACAAATAACCATCATGCCTATAAAACTTATCAAATGAAGCATGTTCACAAGCAGCGTATAAGGAAGAAAATTCAGAATCATCTTTGTACATTTCTTTAAGTGATCCAAACCCAAGAAGCTTAGAACTTAATGTGGTGATAAGAGTATGACGTCTAGACAATGCATCAGCCACAATGTTTTTCTTTACCCTTTTTGTATTTGATCACATAAGGAAATGACTCAATGAATTCAACCCATTTGATATGCCTCCTACTCAAATTAGCTTGCCCCTTAAGGTACTTAAGAGACTCATGATCCGTATGAACCACAAATTCCTTAGGCCTTAAGTAATGCTGCCATGTTTGCAAAGATCTAACCAATGCATAAAGCTCTTTTTCATAAGTGGAATAATTCAAGTGAGCCCCCTTTAATTTTTCACTAAAATATGCAATTGGTCTACCTTCGTGAATCAAAACAGCCCCAATACCCACCCCGGATGCATCACACTCAAGTTCAAACATTTTATTAAATTTAGGCAATGCAAGAATAGGAGTAGATGCCAACCTTTCTTTCAGCAAATTGAATGCAGCTTCTTGCCTTTCTCCCCAATGAAAACTAACTTCCTTCTTCACAAGTTCATTAAGGGGGGCAGCTATGGTACTGAAGTCACGAACAAACCTTCGATAGAAACTTGCAAGCCCATGGAAGCTTCTAACTTGGGACACTGTTGTTGGAGTTGGCCATTCTTTGATTGCCTTGACCTTCTCGTCATCCACCTCAATCCCCTGGCCACTTACAACAAAACCAAGAAAAACAACCTTATCCATGCAAAATGTGCACTTCTTTAAGTTAGCAAATAATGACTCTTTTCTTAAAGTTTCCAAAACAATACGCAAATGTTCCAAGTGAACTTCAACATTAATGCTATAAATCAGGATATCATCAAAATAGACCACGACAAACTTACCAATGTACTCTCGGAAAACATGATTCATTAACCTCATGAATGTACTCGGAGCATTAGTTAGTCCAAAGGGCATAACTAACCACTCATACAAACCAAACTTTGTTTTAAAAGCTGTTTTCCATTCATCACCTTCATTAATTCGAATTTAATTATAGCCACTTTTCAAATCAATTTTTGAAAAGATCTTAGCACCATGCAACTCATCCAACATATCATCTAACGTTTGAATAGGGTAGCGATACTTTACCGTTATTTTGTTGATGGCTCTACAGTCCTTACACATTCTCCATTCACCTGACTTCTTGGGTACCACAATGACCGGTACAACACATGGACTCATGGATTCTCGAATTCTTCCTCTTGAAAGCAAATCCTCCACTTGCCTT
>JAANYP010002238.1:42488-56836 GCA_020465985.1 Centrapalus pauciflorus | reverse complement strand
GTTGTTGCATGTTCCTTGATTACTTACATTGCTCAGGACCGTTGTGTGTGACAGATTGAATTACTTACTTGCATATGTTTCGGTACTTATTGGTGATTGTTACTAACTTGTATGGAAACATCTGCTGCTGCTTGTTCCTTGGTTACTTAATTGTATGCTAGGAACGTATGATAGACACTGCTGAAACTGGACAACTGTTGTTGCATGTTCGTTGATTACTTGCATTGCTCAGGACCGCCGTGAGTGACAGATTGCATTAATTACTTGCATATGTTTCGGTACTTATTGGTGATTGTTACTGACTTGTATGGAAACATCTGCTGCTGCTTGTTCCTAGATTACTTAATTGTATGCTAGGAACGTATGATAGACACTGCTGAAATTGGACAACTGGTGTTGCATGTTCCTTGATTACTTATATTGCTCAGGACCGATGTGTGTGATAGATTGCATTACTTACTTGCATATGTTTGGGTACTTATTGGTGATTGTTACTGACTTGTATGGAAACATCTGCTGCTAGTTCCTTGATTACTTAATTGTATGCTAGGAACGTACGATAGACACTGCTGAAACTGGACAACTGTTGGTGCATGTTCCTTGATTAATTACATTGCTCAGGACCGTTGTGAGTGACAGATTGCATTAATTACTTGCATATTTTTCGGTACTTATTGGTGATTGTTACTGACTTGTATGGAAACATCTGCTGCTGCTTGTTCCTTTATTATTTAATTGTATGTTAGGAACGTATGATAAACACTGCTAAAACTGGACAACTGCTGCTGCATATTCCTTGATTACTTGCATTGATCAGGACCGCTGTGAGTGACAGATTGCATTACTTAATTGCATATGGTTGGGTACTTATTGGTGATTGTTACTGACTTGTATGGAAACATCTGCTGCTAGTTCCTTGATTACTTAATTGTATGCCAGGAACGTATGATAGACACTGCTGACACTGGAGAACTGTTGTTGCATGTTCCTTGAATTCATGCATTGCTCAGGACCGCTGTTAGTGACAGATTGCATTACTTCCTTGCATATGTTTCGGTACTTATTGGTGATTGTTACTGACTTGTATGGAAACATCTGCTGCTGCTGCTTGTTCCTAGATTACTTAATTGTATGCTAGGTACGTATGATAGACACTGCTGAAACTGGACAACTGGTGTTGCATGTTCCTTGATTACTTGCATTGCTCAGGACCGCTGTGAGTGACAGATTGCATTACTTACTTGCATATGTTTGGGTACTTATTGGTGATTGTTACTGACTTGTATGGAAACATCTGCAGCTAGTTCCTTGATTACTTAATTGTATGCTAGGAACGTATGATAGACACTTCTGAAACTGGACAACTGTTGTTGCATGTTCCTTGATTACTTACATTGCTCAGGACCGTTGTGTGTGACAGATTGCATTACTTACTTGCATATGTTTCGGTACTTATTGGTGATTGTTACTAACTTGTATGGAAACATCTATTGCTGCTTGTTCCTTGGTTACTTAATTGTATGCTAGGAACGTATGATAAACACTGCTGAAACTGGACAACTGCTGCTGCATATTCCTTGATTACTTGCATTGCTCAGGACCGCTGTGAGTGACAGATTTCATTAATTACTTGCATATGTTTCGGTACTTATTGGTGATTGTTACTGACTTGTATGGAAACATCTGCTGCTGCTTGTTCCTTGATTACTTAATTGTATGTTAGGAACGTATGATAAACACTGCTGAAACTGGACAACTGCTGCTGCATATTCCTTGATTACTTGCATTGCTCAGGACCGCTGTGAGTGACAGATTTCATTAATTACTTTTATATGTTTCGGTACTTATTGGTGATTGTTACTGACTTGTATGGAAACATCTGCTGCTGCTTGTTCCTTGATTACTTAATTGTATGTTAGGAACGTATGATAAACACTGCTAAAACTGGACAATTGCTGCTGCATATTCCTTGATTACTTGCATTGCTCAGGACCGCTGTGAGTGACAGATTGCATTACTTAATTGTATATGTTTGGGTACTTATTGGTGATTGTTACTGACTTGTATGGAAACATCTGCTGCTAGTTCCTTGATTACTTAATTGTATGCTAGGAACGTATGATAGACACTGCTGACACTGAACCTGTCCAAGGACCGAGATGACGAAGATCCGTTAAGGTGGAAGATCGGACCTATCACAAGATCAAAATCCAAGATGTTCCAGGATGCTCTCAATGGAATGATTATATATTGTCGGAATCAAGCTCCCATTTGTTCGCAAAACAACCAAGCACGCTTCCTATTGTTGATCCAAGTTGAAGACTAATATTAGTCCAAGTTTTGGAGCCCAAGTTCTCACTTTAATCCACAAAAGCCCAAAAATAAATAAAATTCGGCCAAGCCCACCCATGTGCATTGTTTTGGCCATAACTTCCTCATTTTAAGCCTAATTTGAGTGAAATAAAAGCCCACTTCAACCTTACCTTTTTCCTATATTTTCAAGAATAAAAAAGGCCCAAAATATGTCCTTAGCCACGTCCATGAATCTGCCCATAAAGGTGTCCATGTTAATGAACTTGTCAAAGATTAAATTCAAGGCATTTTGAAGGTTTTCTCAACATTATGGCCATTTACTTGGAGGAGATAAAGGGATAGAAGTTACTTGCATGATTAATACCTACTAGAAGCTTCAAGTGGTGAAATGTCAATAATGCCCTTTTGATAAGTAGTCTTGCTTATTTGATAGCTTATCGTGATAGCTTGTGCAACTTATCTAGATAAGTAGTTGGTCATATATTTTCTCCTATAAATAGGCACTCAATGTGTAACGGCCCGAAATTATTAAATATATATTTCAGCATCAGACTTTGGATAATAAAGCAAATTTTATCAAATTATTAGTAAATAGCTGATAATGTGAATCTGAAATAATTAATTATATTAAGTTATAATTAATTATGATAGGTTGCCCAAAAAAAAATTTAGTTGAAATTAAGTTAATAATTAAAATTCAGCTAAATGACAATTTAATGACTGAAAATAGCGAAACTGACTAAAATGAGTTAAAATTGACTAAAAGACAATTGTTGCAGATCTAGAACTTCTTTGCTAATATTTGTATCTGAAATGCAAATCGGAGTATTGGGAATAAAAGTTGGACAATTCCGGAAAATTCAGTAGAATATCTGATTTTCCCTATTTCCCTATAAATAGGAGCTACACTCCTCACTTTTTGAAGTTTGGAAAGTTGCTTCTCCTTCTCTCTCTACACTCTCCTCCTTCTCTCTAGCTTTTCTTCAAATCGAACCGTCGGATTCTCGTGTTTTATACGCCATTGGATAGAGATCGTCGAGTTCTTCGCGAATCTAACATTTCGTGTTTGATTTCGTCCGAATTTGAGGTAAGATCGACCGTTTTTCTGACTTTTGGCTCGGTTTTGAAGAGCATTTTCGAATCTGTTCATTTTTCCTTCATTTGAAGCTGATTTGCCCTCGTTTAGGACCTATTCTTGCTTGGGAATCATTCATAGTCGAAGAATATAGCTTGGACGAAGGTTAGTGGCTATTTTTCCCTCATTTTTGTTCAAGTTTCGTAGTTAAAACCTGGAAAACTTTTGAACTCGTAGAACAGACTCGAGACCTTCTTATATAGACTCGAATGGTGATTGAATTCGAATCTAATCCCTAGATTCGAAGGGATGAGGATTCGAATCTAATCTCCTTAGAGTCTATTATGTGTAATTCGAATCTAGTGTGTTGTTCCGAATCTGTGTGGGTTCGAGTCTATTGCTTCGAATCTATACATATATCTTCGAGTCTATGAGCTTCAAATCTATTTTAGAATCTATTTGCTTCGAATCTAATCCATAGAATCGAATTGGTTGCTTCGAATCTGCTTAGGCTTCGAGTCTACACATGGTTCGAATCTATTCTTCTTGTGTGTGTGTCTCGAATCTACCTATTAGATTCGAAGGCCCTATTTCGAATCTGGCCACTAAATAAGCTTATCTAGTTCGAATCTGTCCTTATAAATTCGAATTTGGTTCTTGTTCCAAGTATAAGTTAAATCCCTAAAATCAGATTAAGTGATTAATCAACCTATTGTAGTTAAAAGTATTAATCTGATAAGAATAGACTCACCTTGGGACGATAGGAACTACCTCGGACTCGACAGCCAAAATTGACAAAAACCTGAACATGTAACTAGGGTTATTTAGATTATGACTCAGACTTGACATTAATATGCCAGACTTGAAACTGAAATGCAGGAACCCGTCGTCTTGACAGAGTAAACTGAACTGCTTAACTCGTTAAGCATTATCTAACTTCGGACCACTGTGAGTGACAGATTTCATTAATTACTTACATATATTTCGATACTTATTGGTGAATGTAATGACTGTATGGAAACTACTGATTGATTGTTGCATGTTTCTCTAATACTATATTGTATCATAGAAACGTATGTTGCTATTACTGAGCTAGACACTTGAAATGCCTTGATTGCATGTTCACTTTTACATTTTATGTAAATACGTATCATGCTTACTGCTTACTTGACTGTTTATATACTTGCCGTTGCATATTGCATCATCCGACCGGACCGAATGTGAGATCTCCATTCACAGGAGGGAATTCTGCAGATTCCTTTCCTATCTGACTTGTTTCCATACACTTCCCGTAGGGCTTCGGCCTTACATACGGGAATACTGACCGGGTTGTCTCCCAACCTAATTGCCGTCTCTGACGTGTTGACCGACAGGATCTGATAGTATGTTATATATGTGTGTGGTATTTAGTGGAACTCTGTTAACTCACTAAGCTTTGTAGCTTACTCTGTCATGACAACTCCTTTTCAGGAAAAGCAGATAAAGGCAAGATCATAGCAGGTAGTTCATCCCAGGCTAAGTGAATCTGGATTTTGATGAATAGCAGACCTTGGACTTTTGATGATGCCTATTTTGTAAAGACGATGCGGTCTCGGGTAGCTTGTTCAGTCTTCCGCACTCTGATTGAAGATTTAGAAGCTAGTTAGACCACCATTGATCTTTAAATTATTGTTGTAATTAAGTATATTTGCTGATGGGCCTGTGGTATCAAACAATTAATATTATTTATGAAATGAAATATTATGACGTGTACTGTTTGTGGAAAATTGGTTGTTACAAAGTTGGTATCAGAGCAGCAGTTTAATCATCGGATTGGCCACCCGATACTTAAACTACTGGTATGATATGGACTATGTGACTCTGAATTCCCGAACAAGTCACCGAGGCCTAGGGTAAACTAATTAGTAAAGGACTACCCACACAACTTGACCTAAGATAGGCAAATGATGACTGATAGGATTGGGAAGGGATTGACTGCTTAATACTGACTTGACCTTGACTTGACTTTGACTTGACTATGTATCTGCCTGATTGACTGACTGCCTTCATATCTATGAAAATTAGATATGATTATCTGATATAGGAATTATGACTTGAATTGTGCTTATTGAATCAGGAAATAATAGCTATTTCCTTTATATTTTTCAGCCAATGGCTGATAAAAATCCGACTGTTGCCGGTTCCTCAAGGGTTGATAAAGCTGCTGATGCTGCAGCTGATCAACACAAAGAATCTGTTCACGTAGAAGACTTAGGCACTGACCCTGAGAATACTGCTAATGACTCAAGCAGTACTGCCACCCCTGTGCCTCCCCAACAGGCTCAATTGATTGACCTTGTTCATAAATTGAATGAGGATAACCGTAGGCAAATGCAGCTTATGATGGATAGGAACCGACTGCAGACTGATATGGCAGTTGAAGACAGATTTAGGGAGATTAAGGATCTATTGACCAAGGGTAAAGCAGTGATGCAGACTGATGAAGTTAACCAGCGCGAAATGGAATTTAAGCGCCGTGAGGAAGAACTTAGGTTGCGAGAACTTAAGTTACAGGAATTAGAACTGAAGCATAGGGAAGAAATGTTAGCAAAGCCGAAGAAGGACAGGAAGAGGAAGCGTAGACACGTGTCCTCTGATGAAAGAGAGACTGACTCTTCTGACCATCACGTTAAGGTAGGACGTGAGTGTACGTTTGTTGATTTCAAAAAGTGTGGAGCTCGTACTTTTGCGGGGTCATCTGATCCTGTTAAGGCTATCGACTGGGTCGCAAACGTGGAGAAAGCGTTTAAACTCTCCAAGTGTAATGAAGAAGATAAGGTGACTTTTGCAACGGGAATGTTGGAAGATGGAGCTGGCCGCTGGTGGAAGTCGATTACAAATCCCATGTCTGAAGCAATGGAGAAATCCATTACTTGGGAACAATTTAAGATTCATTTGAAGGAGAAATACTGCCCCCAGGATGTCAAGCGCCAGATGGAGAAAACCCTGCTATCTTTTCAGCAAGGTACGAAATCTGTAACGGACTATGAGCTGGAATTTACCAGGCTCTCACTATTATCTGATCACCCCGTTGATACTGACGAAAGAAGAAGGGATTTGTTTGTGGATGGTCTGGATCGAGAAATCCGGAAGTTTGTGAAGTCCGGCAGACCGAAAAGTTATATTGAGGCAATGGAAATTGCTAGGGTAGGTGAGCTTGAAATCTATCCTGAGCGAGCGTGTCCTTTTATTGCTAAATCTAGCAAGAAGGAGAAATCTGAGAAAGCTGGGAAGGAGAGATCGGAAAGGAAGAGTGAAAGTTCGAAGAAGGGAGAAAGGCAGTCTTCCAAGAAAGCTAAGTCGTTCGCTGTGACCTCGACACCAAAGCCTGCTTGTCCTCGCTGCAAGCAAACTCATGAAGGGAAATGTGATCCTGCTTTTGTTAAGTGTTACTGCTGTAAACAGAATGGTCACGACAGGTCAGAATGTCCTAGACGCGACGAGGCTTGTCGAAACTGTGTTACGTTGGGGCATCATGCTAAAGATTGTACTCGGCCTCGATATGTTCCTCCGCCTACATCATCACCTCAACAATCAGTTAAGGGTTCCTCTGCTCCGAGGAATCAACCGAGAGCTTTCCAGATGACAGCCGAAGAGGCGAAAGAGACTGCTGACGTCGTCACGGGTACATTTCTTGTTAATGATATGCCTGCCTTAATCTTATTTGACTCTGGTTCTAATCTGTCGTATGTGTCCGAAAAGTTTGCTAGGCAGTTTGATTTTGCCCCTGTGATGTTACCTGCACCCTTAGACATAGAAACTGCTAGCTCGAACTTTGTGACTGTGAATAGAGTCTTTCGTTCCTGTAAGCTAGTGATTGATGACTTTTCCTCGGACGTTGACCTGATACCGATGTGGATTAGGGAGTTCGATGTTATTATAGGAATGGACTGGCTAATGATGAATAACGCTGAAATCCTTTGTGCAAAAAGGATAATTAGAATTAGAACCCCCGAAGGAAGTGAACGTTATGTTTATGGCGATAGAAAGACTCGAGAATTAGGTCTCATTTCTGTAATGAAAGCCCGGAAGTGCCTAACCAAAGGTTGTGCCGCCTTTTTAGCATATGCCTTAGATAATAAGGAAGTTAAAAAGACCGTGTCCGATGTGCCTGTAGTTCGAGATTTCCCTGACGTGTTCCCGGATGACATCTCTGGTTTGCCACCAGATCGTCAAATCGAATTCCATATTGACCTTGTACCGGGTGCTGCTCCTATCGCGAAAGCCCCTTACCGTCTCGCTCCGAATGAAATGAAGGAAATGATGAGTCAGTTGCAGGAATTACTGGAAAAAGGGTTTATTCGTCCGAGTACTTCTCCTTGGGGTGCTCCGGTTCTTTTCGTTAAGAAGAAGGACGGTACCTTTCGCATGTGTATAGATTATCGGGAGCTGAATAAAGTAACAATCAAGAACCGATACCCTCTGCCAAGAATTGACGACTTGTTTGATCAACTGCAAGGGGCTAGTTACTTCTCCAAGATCGATCTCCGATCTGGTTACCATCAACTCAAAGTATTTGAGTCTGACGTACCGAAGACTGCATTTCGTACTCGTTACGGTCATTTTGAGTTTCTTGTAATGCCGTTCGGTCTCACAAATGCCCCGGCAGCATTTATGGACCTCATGAATAGAGTATGTAGGCCAATGCTGGATAAATCAGTGATAGTCTTCATTGATGACATCTTGATTTACTCCAAGTCTGAATCTGATCATGCGATGCATTTGCGAGAATTGTTGGAATTGTTACGAAAAGAACGACTCTATGCAAAATTCTCCAAATGTGAATTTTGGTTACGCCAAGTGCAGTTTTTAGGACATATTGTCTCCGGTGAGGGAATAGCCGTAGATCCGTCAAAGGTTGAGGCGGTTCAGAAGTGGGAAGCGCCGAAAAACGTATCTGAAGTCCGGAGTTTCTTGGGTCTAGCGGGTTATTACAGAAGATTTATCCGTGATTTCTCCAAGATTGCGGTGCCTTTAACCAGCCTGACGAAGAAAGAAGTCAAGTTTGAATGGAATGAATCTCAAGATCGAGCCTTTGAGACTCTGAAACGTAAGCTAGTAGAAGCGCCGATTTTGGCCTTACCTGAGGGTAATGACGATTTTGTAGTCTATAGTGATGCATCTAAGATGGGATTAGGCTGTGTACTGATGCAAAGGGATAAAGTAATTGCCTACGCATCAAGGCAGCTAAAGGCGCATGAAAAGAATTACCCGACGCATGACTTGGAGCTCGCAGCCGTGACTTTCGC
Organism: Centrapalus pauciflorus; assembly: GCA_020465985.1. Lineage (NCBI taxonomy): Eukaryota > Viridiplantae > Streptophyta > Magnoliopsida > Asterales > Asteraceae > Centrapalus > Centrapalus pauciflorus. The sequence goes on along the minus strand of JAANYP010002238.1, from coordinate 48,160 downwards.
ACTGAAGATTTGGCGGCATTATTTGTATGGGACTAGGTGCAAGTTATATACCGATCACAAAAGTCTGAAGTATATATTTGATCAGAAAGAGTTGAATATGCGTCAAAGGCGATCTATGGAATTGATTAAAGACTATGGCTGTGAAATCCTTTACCATCCTGGTAAAGCAAACATTGTAGCAGACGCCCTAAGTCGCAAAACCGGACAAGACCATTATTCCCGATGTTATGCCTTGACTCCTGTTGTATTGGAGTTTGCTTTGCCTGAATCGATTATTGCCGCTCAAACCGAAGCCATTCGGGATAAGAACTTGAAATCTGAACGCATGGTTACTTATGTGACCCAGCTGACTCTTGATAATCGTGGTCTTAGACGGTTTTTGGATAGAATATGGGTTCCCAGACTAGGAGGTATTCGGGATCGAATTCTGTCGGAAGCTCATATGTCAAAATTCTCGATACACCCTGGTTCTACCAAAATGTATCAAGATTTGAGGGCGGAATATTGGTGGCCTGGAATGAAGAAGGACGTGGGGCGATATGTAGAAAATTGCATGACTTGCTTACAAGTCAAATCTGAACATCAGAAGCCGTATGGGGAACTACAACCATTGCCAATCCCGGAATGGAAGTGGGACCACATAACCATGGACTTTGTGACGAAGCTGCCAAGGACAAAGCGGAATCATGACTCTATATGGGTAATAGTGGATCGACTTACTAAGTCAGCCCATTTCCTACCCATACGAGAAGATGAACGCCTCGAAAAGTTAGCTGAATTGTACATAAAAGAAATTGTGACTAGACATGGTGTGCCATTGTCTATAGTATCTGACCGTGACAGCAGATTTACTTCACGTTTTTGGAAGGCTTTTCAGATTGGACTAGGATCTGAACTTAAGATGAGCACCGCTTACCATCCAGAAACTGATGGGCAAAGCGAGAGGACAATTTTGACATTAGAAGATATGTTGCGTGCCTGTGTGATTGATCTTGGTGGGAGTTGGGATACCCACTTGCCGTTTGTGGAGTTTGCATATAACAATAGTTATCACTCGACTATTGGTATGCCTCCATATCAGCTTTTGTACGGACGTCGATGCAGAACTCCAACCTGTTGGAGGGAAACAGGTGAACGCCCGATCTCTGGACCAGCAATTCTGCAAGAAGCCCATGATCAGCTACAATTGATTCGGCAGCGGATTCAGACTTCTCAAGACAGACAAAAGAAGTATCATGATAGAAGACGTAAGCCGATTGCGTTTGAAGTTGGAGATAAAGTGTTGTTGAAAGTTTCGCCAAGAAAAGGAATAGTAAGGTTCGGCAAACGGGGGAAGTTGAGCCCTCGGTTTGTGGGTCCTTTTGAAATTCTCAAGCGTATAGGATTGCAAGCCTACAGACTAAAGCTGCCTGCCGAAATGATTGGGATTCATGATGTATTTCATGTGAGTAACCTTCGAAAGTGTCTAGCTGACGCTGAAGCCGTGATTCCTTGGAAAGGCGTGCAATTAGATGAGCAGTTGCGGTACGAAGAAGAGCCTGAGCGTATAATCGACCATAAAGTTTCGAAATTGCGTAGCAAGGAAATCCCAATGGTGTTAGTTCAATGGAAATATCATAAGGGATCTGCGCAAACTTGGGAACGAGAAGACGAGATTAGGCAGAAGTATCCGAAGTTATTTCTGTCTTAGTTAATTCCGAGGACGGAATTAATTTAACGGGGGAAGATTGTAACGGCCCGAAATTATTAAATATATATTTCAGCATCAGACTTTGGATAATAAAGCAAATTTTATCAAATTATTAGTAAATAGCTGATAATGTGAATCTGAAATAATTAATTATATTAAGTTATAATTAATTATGATAAGTTGCCCAAAAAAAAATTTAGTTGAAATTAAGTTAATAATTAAAATTCAGCTAAATGACAATTTAATGACTGAAAATAGCGAAACTGACTAAAATGAGTTAAAATTGACTAAAAGACAATTGTTGCAGATCTAGAACTTCTTTGCTAATATTTGTATCTGAAATGCAAATCGGAGTATTGGGAATAAAAGTTGGACAATTCCGGAAAATTCAGTAGAATATCTGATTTTCCCTATTTCCCTATAAATAGGAGCTACACTCCTCACTTTTTGAAGTTTGGAAAGTTGCTTCTCCTTCTCTCTCTACACTCTCCTCCTTCTCTCTAGCTTTTCTTCAAATCGAACCGTCGGATTCTCGTGTTTTATACGCCATTGGATAGAGATCGTCGAGTTCTTCGCGAATCTAACATTTCGTGTTTGATTTCGTCCGAATTTGAGGTAAGATCGACCGTTTTTCTGACTTTTGGCTCGGTTTTGAAGAGCATTTTCGAATCTGTTCATTTTTCCTTCATTTGAAGCTGATTTGCCCTCGTTTAGGACCTATTCTTGCTTGGGAATCATTCATAGTCGAAGAATATAGCTTGGACGAAGGTTAGTGGCTATTTTTCCCTCATTTTTGTTCAAGTTTCGTAGTTAAAACCTGGAAAACTTTTGAACTCGTAGAACAGACTCGAGACCTTCTTATATAGACTCGAATGGTGATTGAATTCGAATCTAATCCCTAGATTCGAAGGGATGAGGATTCGAATCTAATCTCCTTAGAGTTTATTATGTGTAATTCGAATCTAGTGTGTTGTTCCGAATCTGTGTGGGTTCGAGTCTATTGCTTCGAATCTATACATATATCTTCGAGTCTATGAGCTTCAAATCTATTTTAGAATCTATTTTGATACGAAACGTTGACCCGCAAGTTAAATGTAACTTGGAACCTTCGTATAGGATAGGATAGGCGTCAAAGTACCCGATAATTGGGACTCCAACACGCCTAGAGCAAGTCCTTGACCCGTTAGTTATAAGAACTAAGAACCAAAGGAATACGAGAACGCCACAAGAATGTGCTCACAATCTTGATAAGTTCTTGAACTATGAACTCTCCAACAAAGAACAAAGCTCACAAAGATGAGTAAAACTCTAAAGAAAGATATATATTTCTCAAGTGAATTGATTTGAAAGTACATAGGAAGCCATCTATTTATAGGCTTCAAAAACCAACTCAAAGACACTAATTAAATTCAATGGATTAAAGAAGGGACTTTAATCCATGAATCCATGACTCTTGACATTTTGTCTTCAATTGGTAGATAATTCTAGAACTCTTAAACAAAAAAAACGGATTAGGCATTTCTAGGCCTTTATTGGACTCAAATAAACTTCTAATGGACTTCAAAATACATCCATTCTACCACTTGGGCTTAGTACTAGCCCATAATATCTCAAAGACCAAAGAAAATGCAACTTTTGGGCTTTTATGCTTCCATATTAGGATCCAATGTTTCAAGTCTAGTAACATGCTTCATCACTTGCGGTTGAGCATCGTCTTTGGATGCAGACTCTTGGATATCAACAACTAAGCTCGTAAAAACTTCTTTGATCTTCTTTGCTCGTCCTCTTGTCATTGGGCCTTCACGTATTTCCATGACATCTTTGGAATGGTTTGATGATCCTCCATCATTCTCTCCCCCTTGAAAAGGATTCGTCCACGAATCATCACCTACATCAAAAGGAGACAAGTCAGAAACATTGAATGTTGAACTAACTTGATACTCACCTGGAAGATCTAGCTTGTAAGCATTGTCGTTGATCCTTTCGAGCACTTGAAATGGTCCATCTCCTCTAGGTTGCAATTTGGATCTTCGTTTGGTTGGAAATCTATCTTTTCTCAGGTGCAGCCATACCAAATCTCCAGCTTCAAACACTATCTTTTTCCTGCCTTTGTTTGCTTGTTTTGTGTATTGTTCTGTCCTTTTCTCAATATTGAGTCTTACCTTTTCGTGTAATTGCTTCACGAATTCTGCCTTCCGCTTTCCATCTAAACTGGATCGTTCTTCGATGGGAAGAGGAACAAGGTCAAGAGGACTCAATGGATTGAATCCGTAAACAACTTCAAAAGGAGAAAATTTAGTAGCAGAGTTAACACTCCTATTGTAAGCAAACTCTGCAAAAGGCAAACAATTCTCCCAAGTTCTCAAGTTCTTCGGAATAATCACTCGAAGTAATTGGGACAAGGTTCGATTAACCACTTCTGTTTGCCCATCGGTTTGGGGGTGACTTGTGGTAGAAAACAAAAGTTTGGTACCCAACTTACTCCAAAGAACACGCCAGAAATGACTCAGAAACTTGACATCCCTATCACTTACTATGGTCCACGGCACACCATGCAAACGAACAATCTCTTTGAAAAACAAGTCTGCAACATGTGAAGCATCGTCAGTCTTCTTACACGCAATGAAGTGTGCCATCTTAGAGAATCGATCAACCACCACAAACACAGAATCATGACCATTCTTTGTTCTAGGAAACCCAATCACAAAGTCCATGGAGATGTCAACCCATGGTTGCTGAGGAATTGGCAGTGGCATATACAAACCATGAGGCTTGGATTTTGACTTGGCTTGTTTACATGGCACACATTTTTCACAGATCTTCATAACATCCTCTCTCATCTTAGGCCAATAGAAATGTTCCTTCAAAATATCCAATGTCTTCTGGACACCAAAATGGCCCATCAACCCTCCACCATGAGCCTCACGTACAAATAGCTCCCGTATAGAACACTTTGGAATGCATAACTTGTTTTCTTTAAACAAATAACCATCATGCCTATAAAACTTATCAAATGAAGCATGTTCACAAGCAGCGTATAAGGAAGAAAATTCAGAATCATCTTTGTACATTTCTTTAAGTGATCCAAATCCAAGAAGCTTAGAACTTAATGTGGTGATAAGAGTATGACGTCTAGACAATGCATCAGCCACAATGTTTTCTTTACCCTTTTTGTATTTGATCACATAAGGAAATGACTCAATGAATTCAACCCATTTGATATGCCTCTTACTCAAATTAGCTTGCCCCTTAAGGTACTTAAGAGACTCATGATCCGTATGAACCACAAATTCCTTAGGCCTTAAGTAATGCTGCCATGTTTGCAAAGATCTAACCAATGCATAAAGCTCTTTTTCATAAGTGGAATAATTCAAGTGAGCCCCCTTTAATTTTTCACTAAAATATGCAATTGGTCTACCTTCTTGAATCAAAACAGCCCCAATACCCACCCCGGATGCATCACACTCAAGTTCAAACATTTTATTAAAATTAGGCAATGCAAGAATAGGAGTAGATGTCAACCTTTCTTTCAGTAAATTGAATGCAGCTTCTTGCCTTTCTCCCCAATGAAAACTAACTTCCTTCTTCACAAGCTCATTAAGGGGGGCAACTATGGTACTGAAGTCACGAACAAACCTTCGATAGAAACTTGCAAGCCCATGGAAGCTTCTAACTTGGGACACTGTTGTTGGAGTTGGCCATTCTTTGATTGCCTTGACCTTCTCGTCATCCACCTCAATTCCCTGGCCACTTACAACAAAACCAAAAAAAACAACCTTATCCATGCAAAATGTGCACTTCTTTAAGTTAGCAAATAATGACTCTTTTCTTAAAGTTTCCAAAACAATACGCAAATGTTCCAAGTGAACTTCAACATTAATGCTATAAATCAGAATATCATCAAAATAGACCACGACAAACTTACCAATGTACTCTCGTAAAACATGATTCATTAACCTCATGAATGTACTCGGAGCATTAG
>JAANYP010002238.1:25846-38659 GCA_020465985.1 Centrapalus pauciflorus | reverse complement strand
CAGCAGCAGTTGTCCAGTTTCAGCAGTGTCTATCATACGTTCCTAACATACAATTAAGTAATCAATGAACAAGCAGCAGCAGATGTTTCCATACAAGTCAGTAACAATCACCAATAAGTACCGAAACATATGCAAGTAAGTAATGGAATCTGTCATTCACACCTGTCCTGAGCAATCCAGGTAATCAAGGAACATTCAGCAGCAGTTGTCAAGTTTCAGCAGTGTCTATCATACGTTCCTGACATACAATTAAGTAATCAAGGAACAAGCAGTAGCAGATGTTTCCATACAAGTCAGTAACAAACACCAATTAGTACCGAAACATATGCAAGTAAGTAATGGAATCTGTCACTTACACCTGTCCTGAGCAATCCAAGTAATCAAGGAACATTCAGCAGCAGTTGTCCAGTTTCAGCAGTGTCTATCATACGTTCCTAACATACAATTAAGTAATCAAGGAACAAGCAGCAGCTGATGTTTCCATACAAGTAAGTAACAATCACCAATAAGTACCGAAACATATGCAAGTAAGTAATGCAATCTGTCACTCACAGCGGTCCTGCGCAATGCAAGTAATCAAGGAACATGCAGCAGCAGTTGTCCAGTTTCAGCAGTGTCTATCATATGTTCCTAACATACTATTAAGTAATCAAGGAACAAGCAGTAGCAGATGTTTCCATACAAGTCAGTAACAATCACAAATAAGTATTGAAACATATGCAAGTAAGTAATGGAATCTGTCACTCACACCTGTCCTGAGCAATCCAAGTAATCAAGGAACATTCAGCAGCAGTTGTCAAGTTTCAGTAGTGTCTATCATATGTTCCTAACATATAATTAAGTAATCAAGGAACAAGCAGCAGCCGATGTTTCCATACAAGTCGATAACAATCACCAATAAGTACCGAAAACATATGCAAGTAAGTAATGCATTCTGTCACTCACAGTGGTCCTGAGCAATGCAAGTAATCAAGGAACATGCAGCAGCAGTTGTCCAGTTTCAGTAGTGTCTATCGTACGTTCCTGGCTTCCGATTAAGTAATCAAGGAACTAGTAGCAGCAAATGTTTCAATACAAGTCGGTAACTATCACCAATAAGTACCGAAACATATGCAAGTTAGTAATGCAATTTGTCACTCACAGCGGTCCTGAGCAATCCAAGTAATCAAGGAACAAGCAACAGCAGTAGTCCAGTTTCAGCAGTGTCTATCATACGTTCTTAACATACAATTCAGTAATCAAGGAACAAGCAGCAGCAGATGTTTCCATACAAAGTCAATAACAATCAACAATAAGTACGGAAACATATGCAAGTGAGTAATGCAATCTGTCAGTCACAGCGTTCCTGAGCATTGCAAGTAATCAAGGAACATGGAAGAACAGTTGTCCAGTTTCAGCAGTGTCTATCATACGTTCCTAACATACAATTAAGTAATCAAGGAACAAGCAGCAGCAGATGTTTCAATACAAGTCGGTAAGAATCACCAATAAGTACGGAAACATATGCAAGTGAGTAATGCAATCTGTCAGTCACAGCGTTCCTGAGCAATGCAAGTAATCAAGGAACATGGAACAACAGTTGTCCAGTTTCAGCAGTGTCTATCATACGTTCCAAACATACAATTAAGTAATCAAGGAACAAGCAGCAGCAGATGTTTCCATACAAGTCAGTAACAATCACCAATAAGTATTGAAACGTATGCAAGTAAGTAATGGAATCTGTCACTCACACCTGTCCTGGGCGATCCAAGTAATCAAGGAACATTCAGCAGCAGTTGTCAAGTTTTGGTAGTGTCTATCATACGTTCCTAACATACAATTAAGTAATCAAGGAACAAGCAGCAGCCGATGTTTCCATACAAGTCGATAACAATCACCAATAAGTACCGAAAACATATGCAAGTAAGTAATGCATTCTGTCACTCACAGTGGTCCTGAGCAATGCAAGTAATCAAGGAACATGCAGCAGCAGTTGTCCAGTTTCAGTAGTGTCTATCGTACGTTCCCGGCTTCCGATTAAGTAATCAAGGAACTAGCAGCAGCAGATGTTTCAATACAAGTCGGTAACTATCACCAATAAATACCGAAACATATGCAAGTTAGTAATGCAATTTGTCACTCACAGCGGTCCTGAGCAATCCAAGTAATCAAGGAACATGCAACAGCAGTTGTCCAGTTTCAGCAGTGTCTATCATACGTTCCTAACATACAATTAAGTAATCAAGGAACAAGCAGCAGCAGATGTTTCCATACAAAGTCAGTAACAATCACCGATAAGTACGGAAACATATGCAAGTGAGTAATGCAATCTGTCAGTCACAGCGGTCCTGAGCAATGCAAGTAATCAAGGAACATGGAACAGCAGTTGTCCAGTTTCAGCAGTGTCTATCATACGTTCCTAACATACAATTAAGTAATCAAGGAACAAGCAGCAGCAGATGTTTCAATACAAGTCGGTAAGAATCACCAATAAGTACGGAAACATATGCAAGTGAGTAATGCAATCTGTCAGTCACAGCGTTCCTGAGCAATGCAAGTAATCAAGGAACATGGAACAACAGTTGTCCAGTTTCAGCAGTGTCTATCATACGTTCCAAACATACAATTAAGTAATCAAGGAACAAGCAGCAGCAGATGTTTCCATACAAGTCAGTAACAATCACCAATAAATACTGAAACGTATGCAAGTAAGTAATGGAATCTGTCACTCACACCTGTTCTGAGCAATCCAAGTAATCAAGGAACATGCAGCAGCGGTTGTCCAGTTTCAGCAGTGTCTATCATACGTTCCAAACATACAATTAAGTAATCAAGGAACAAGCAGCAGCAGATGTTTCCATACAAGTCAGTAACAATCACCAATAAGTATTGAAACATATGCAAGTAAGTAATGGAATCTGTCACTCACACCTGTCATAAGCAATCCAAGTAATCAAGGAACATTCAGCAGCAGTTGTCAAGTTTCAGCCGTGTCTGTCATACGTTCCTAACATACAATTAAGTAATCAAGGAACAAGCAGCAGCCGATGTTTCCATACAAGTCGATAACAATCACCAATAAGTACCGAAACATATGCAAGTAAGTAATACATTCTGTCACTCACAGTGGTCCTGAGCAATGCAAATAATCAAGGAACATGCAGCAGCAGTTGTCCAGTTTTAGTAGTGTCTATCGTACGTTCCTGACTTCCGATTAAGTAATCAAGGAACACGCAGCAGCAGATGTTTCAATACAAATCGGTAACTATCACCAATAAGTACCGAAACATATGAAAGTTTTTTGTAAAGCAATTTGTCACTCACAGCGGTCCTGAGCAATCCAAGTAATCAAGGAACATGCAACAGCAGTTGTCCAGTTTCAGCAGTGTCTATCATATGTTCCTAACATACAATTAAGTAATCAAGGAACAAGCAGCAGCAGATGTTTCCATACAAAGTCAGTAACAATCACCAATATGTAAGGAAACATATGCAAGTGAGTAATGCAATCTGTCAGTCACAGCGTTCCTGAGCAATGCAAGTAATGAAGGAACATGGAACAGCAGTTGTCCAGTTTCAGCAGTGTCTATCATACGTTCCTAACATACAATTAAGTAATCAAGGAACAAGTAGCAGCAGATGTTTCAATACAAGTCGGTAAGAATCACCAATAAGTACCGAAACATATGCAAGTTAGTAATGCAATGTGTCACTCACAGCGGTCGTGAGCAATCCAAGTAATCAAGGAAATGCAACAGCAGTTGTCCAGTTTCAGCAGTGTCTATCATACGTTCCTAACATACAATTAAGTAATCAAGGAACAAGCAGCAGCATATGTTTCCATAAAAGTCAGTAACAATCACCAATAAATACTGAAACGTATGCAAGTAAGTAATGGAATCTGTCACTCACACCTGTCCTGAGCAATCCAAGTAATCAAGGAACATGCAGCAGCAGTTGTCTAGTTTCAGGAGTGTCTATCATACGTTCCAAACATACAATTAAGTAATCAAGGAACAAGCAGCAACAGATGTTTCCATACAAGTCAGTAACAATCACAAATAAGTATTGAAACATATGCAAGTAAGTAATGGAATCTGTCACTCACACCTGTCCTGAGCAATCCAAGTAATCAAGGAACATTCAGCAGCAGTTGTCAAGTTTCAGTAGTGTCTATCATATGTTCCTAACATATAATTAAGTAATCAAGGAACAAGCAGCAGCCGATGTTTCCATACAAGTCGATAACAATCACCAATAAGTACCGAAAACATATGCAAGTAAGTAATGCATTCTGTTACTCACAGTGGTCCTGAGCAATGCAAGTAATCAAGGAACATGCAGCAGCAGTTGTCCAGTTTCAGTAGTGTCTATCGTACGTTCCTGGCTTCCGATTAAGTAATCAAGGAACTAGTAGCAGCAAATGTTTCAATACAAGTCGGTAACTATCACCAATAAGTACCGAAACATATGCAAGTTAGTAATGCAATTTGTCACTCACAGCGGTCCTGAGCAATCCAAGTAATCAAGGAACAAGCAACGGCAGTAGTCCAGTTTCAGCAGTGTCTATCATACGTTCTTAACATACAATTCAGTAATCAAGGAACAAGCAGCAGCAGATGTTTCCATACAAAGTCAATAACAATCAACAATAAGTACGGAAACATATGCAAGTGAGTAATGCAATCTGTCAGTCACAGCGTTCCTGAGCATTGCAAGTAATCAAGGAACATGGAAGAACAGTTGTCCAGTTTCAGCAGTGTCTATCATACGTTCCTAACATACAATTAAGTAATCAAGGAACAAGCAGCAGCAGATGTTTCAATACAAGTCGGTAAGAATCACCAAAAAGTACGGAAACATATGCAAGTGAGTAATGCAATCTGTCAGTCACAGCATTCCTGAGCAATGCAAGTAATCAAGGAACATGGAACAACAGTTGTCCAGTTTCAGCAGTGTCTATCATACGTTCCAAACATACAATTAAGTAATCAAGGAACAAGCAGCAGCAGATGTTTCCATACAAGTCAGTAACAATCACCAATAAGTATTGAAACGTATGCAAGTAAGTAATGGAATCTGTCACTCACACCTGTCCTGGGCGATCCAAGTAATCAAGGAACATTCAGCAGCAGTTGTCAAGTTTCGGGTTAGTGTCTATCATACGTTTCCTAACATACAAATTAAAGTAATCAAGGAACAAGCAGCAGCCGATGTTTCCATACAAGTCGATTAACAATCACAATAACATAGTACCTAAAAAACATATTGCAAGCTAAAGTAAGTGCATTCTGTCACTCACAGTGGTCCTGAGCAATCGCAGTAATCAAGGAATACATGCAGCAGTGTCCAGTTTCAGGTAGTGTCTTCGTACGTTCCCGGCTTCCGATTAAGTAATCAAGAACTAAGCAAGCAGCAGATGTTCATACAAGACACGGGTAACTGACTCACCAATAAATACCGAAACATATGCAAGTAGTAATGCAAATTAGGTCACCTCACAGCGGTCCTGGAGCAATCCAAGTAATCAAGGAAACATGCAACAGCAGTTGTTTTTTTTTTTTTTTCAGGTTTTCAGCAGTTTGTCTATCATTACGTTTTTCCGTAACATTACAATGAAGTAATCAAGAACAAAGCCGCAGCAGATGTTTCTCATTACAAAGTCGTAACAATCAACCTATAAGTACGTAAACATATGCCAGTGATAATGCAATCTGTCAGTTCACAGCGGTCTCTGAGCAATGGCAAGTAATCAAGGGAACATGGAACAGCAGCTTGATCCAGTGTTCAGCAGTGTCTATCATACGTTCCTAACAACAATTAAGTAATCAAGGAGACAAGCAGCAGCAGATGTTTCAATACAAGTTGGTAGAATCCCAATTAAGTACGGAAACATATGCAAGTGAGTAATGCAATCTGTCAGTCACAGCGTTCCTGAGCAATGCAAGTAATCAAGGAACATGGAACAACAGTTGTCCAGTTTCAGCAGTGTCTATCATACGTTCCAAACATACAATTAAGTAATCAAGGAACAAGCAGCAGCAGATGTTTCCATACAAGTCAGTAACAATCACCAACAAGTATTGAAACATATGCAAGTAAGTAATGGAATCTGTCACTCACACCTGTCCTGGGCGATCCAAGTAATCAAGGAACATTCAGCAGCAGTTGTCAAGTTTCAGTAGTGTCTATCATACGTTCCTAACATACAATTAACTAATCAAGGAACAAGTAGCAGCCGATGTTTCCATACAAGTCGATAACAATCACCAATAAGTACCGAAAACATATGCAAGTAAGTAATGCATTCTGTCACTCACAGTGGTCCTGAGCAATGCAAGTAATCAAGGAACATGCAGCAGCAGTTGTCCAGTTTCAGTAGTGTCTATCGTATGTTCCTGGTTTCCGATTAAGTAATCAAGGAACTAGCAGCAGCAGATGTTTCAATACAAGTCGTTAACTATCACCAATTAGTACCGAAACATATGCAAGTTAGTAATGCAATTTGTCACTCACAGCGGTCCTGAGCAATCCAAGTAATCAAGGAACATGCAACAGCAGTTGTCCAGTTTCAGCAGTGTCTATCATGACATAGAATTAAGTAATCAAGGAACAAGCAGCAGCAGATGTTTCCATACAAAGTCAGTTACAATCACCGATAAGTACGGAAACATATGCAAGTGAGTAATGCAATCTGTCAGTCACAGCGGTCCTGAGCAATGCAAGTAATCAAGGAACATGGAACAGCAGTTGTCCAGTTTCAGCAGTGTCTATCATACGTTCCTAACATACAATTAAGTAATCAAGGAACAAGCAGCAGCAGATGTTTCAATACAAGTCGGTAAGAATCACCAATAAGTACGGAAACATATGCAAGTGAGTAATGCAATCTGTCAGTCACAGCGGTCCTGAGCAATGCAAGTAATCAAGGAACATGGAACAACAGTTGTCCAGTTTCAGCAGTGTCTATCATACGTTCCAAACATACAATTAAGTAATCAAGGAACAAGCAGCAGCAGATGTTTCCATACAAGTCAGTAACAATCACCAATATAAACTGTGAACGTATTGCAAGTAAGTAATGCAATTTGTCACTCACAGCGGTCCTGAGCAATCCAAGTAATCAAGGAACATGCAACAGCAGTTGTCCAGTTTCAGCAGTGTCTATCATACGTTCCTAACATACAATTAATTAATCAAGGAACAAGAAGCAGCAGATGTTTCCATACAAGTCAGTAACAATCACCAATAAATACTGAAACGTATGCAAGTAAGTAATGGAATCTGTCACTCACACCTGTCCTGAGTAATCCAAGTAATCAAGGAACATGCAGCAGCAGTTGTCCAGTTTCAGCAGTGTCTATCATACGTTCCAAACATACAATTAAGTAATCAAGGAACAAGCAGCAGCAGATGTTTCCATACAAAGTCAGTAACAATCACCAATAAGTACGGAAACATATGCAAGTGAGTAATGCAATCTGTCAGTCACAGCGGTCCTGAGCAATGCAAGTAATCAAGGAACATGCAACAACAGTTGTCCAGTTTCAGGAGTGTCTATCATACGTTCCTAACATACAATTAAGTAATCAAGGAACAAGCAGCAGCCGATGTTTCCATACAAGTCAGTAACAATCACCAATAAGTACCGAAACATATGGAAGTAAATAATGCATTCTGTCACTCACAGTGGTCCTGAGCAATGCAAGTAATCAAGGAACATGCAGCAGCAGTTGTCCAGTTTCAGTAGTGTCTATCGTACGTTCCTGGCTTCCGATTAAGTAATCAAGGAACTAGCAGCAGCAGATGTTTTAATACAAGTCGGTAACTATCACCAATAAGTACCGAAACATATGCAAGTTAGTAATGCAATTTGTCACTTACAGCGGTCCTGAGCAATCCAAGTAATCAAGGAACATGCAACAGAAGTTGTCCAGTTTCAGCAGTGTCTATCATACGTTCCTGACATACAATTAAGTAATCAAGGAACAAGCAGCAGCAGATGTTTCCATACAAAGTCAGTAACAATCACCGATAAGTACGGAAACATATGCAAGTGAGTAATGCAATCTGTCAGTCACAGCGGTCCTGAGCAATGCAAGTAATCAAGGAACATGGAACAGCAGTTGTCCAGTTTCATCAGTGTCTATCATACGTTCCTAACATACAATTAAGTAATCAAGGAACAAGCAGCAGCAGATGTTTCAATACAAGTCGGTAAGAATCACCAATAAGTACCGAAACATATGCAAGTTAGTAATGCAATGTGTCACTTACAGCGGTCCTGAGCAATCCAAGTAATCAAGAAACATGCAACAGCAGTTGTCCAGTTTCAGCAGTGTCTATCATATGTTTCTAACATACAATTTAGTAATCAAGGAACAAGCAGCAGCAGATGTTTCCATACAAGTCAGTAACAATCATCAATAAATACTGAAACGTATGCAAGTAAGTAATGGAATCTGTCACTCACACCTGTTCTGAGCAATCCAAGTAATCAAGGAACATGCAGCAGTGGTTGTCCAGTTTCAGCAGTGTCTATCATACGTTCCAAACATACAATTAAGTAATCAAGGAACAAGCAGCAGCAGATGTTTCCATACAAGTCAGTAACAATCACCAATAAGTATTGAAACATATGCAAGTAAGTAATGGAATCTGTCACTCACACCTGTCATAAGCAATCCAAGTAATCAAGGAACATTCAGCAGCAGTTGTCAAGTTTCAGCAGTGTCTGTCATACGTTCCTAACATACAATTAAGTAATCAAGGAACAAGCAGCAGCCGATGTTTCCATACAAGTCGATAACAATCACCAATAAGTACCGAAACATATGCAAGTAAGTAATGCATTCTGTCACTCACAGTGGTCCTGAGCAATGCAAATAATCAAGGAACATGCAGCAGCAGTTGTCCAGTTTCAGTAGTGTCTATTGTACGTTCCTGACTTCCGATTAAGTCATCAAGGAACAAGCAGCAGCAGATGTTTCAATACAAGTCGGTAACTATCACCAATAAGTACCGAAACATATGCAAGTTAGTAATGCAATTTGTCACTCACAGCGGTCCTGAGCAATCCAAGTAATCAAGGAACATGCAACAGCAGTTGTCCAGTTTCAGCAGTGTCTATCATACGTTCCTAACATACAATTAAGTAATCAAGGAACAAGCAGCAGCAGATGTTTCCATACAAAGTCAGTAACAATCACCAATAAGTAAGGAAACATATGCAAGTGAGTAATGCAATCTGTCAGTCACAGCGTTCCGGAGCAATGCAAGTAATGAAGGAACATGGAACAGCAGTTGTCCAGTTTCAGCAGTGTCTATCATACGTTCCTAACATACAATTAAGTAATCAAGGAACAAGCAGCAGCAGATGTTTCAATACAAGTCGGTAAGAATCACCAATAAGTACCGAAACATATGCAAGTTAGTAATGCAATGTGTCACTCACAGCGTACCTGAGCAATCCTAGTAATCGAGGAACATGCAACAGCAGTTGTCCAGTTTCAGTAGTGTCTATCATACGTTCCAAACATACAATTAAGTAATCAAGGAACAAGCAGCAACAGATGTTTCCATACAAGTCAGTAACAATCACAAATAAGTATTGAAACATATGCAAGTAAGTAATGGAATCTGTCACTCACACCTGTCCTGCGCAATCCAAGTAATCAAGGAACATTCAGCAGCAGTTGTCAAGTTTCAGCAGTGTCTATCATACGTTCCTAACATACAAATAGTAATCAAGGAACAAGCAGCAGCCGATGTTTCCATACAAGTCAGTAACAATCACCAATAAGTACCGAAACATATGCAAGTAAGTAATGCATTCTGTCACTCACAGTGGTCTTGAGCAATACAAGTATTCAAGGAACATGCAGCAGCAGTTGTCCAATTTCAGCAGTGTCTATTATCATACGTTCCTGACTTACAATTAAGTAATCAAGGAACAAGCAGCAGCATATGTTTCAATACAAGTCAGTAACAATCACCAATAAATACTGAAACGTATGCAAGTAAGTAATGGAATCTGTCACTCACACCTGTCCTGAGCAATCCAAGTAATCAAGCAACATGCAGCAGCGGTTGTCCAGTTTCAGCAGTGTCTATCATACGTTCCAAACATACAATTAAGTAATCAAGGAACAAGCAGCAACAGATGTTTCCATACAAGTCAGTAACAATCACCAATAAGTATTGAAACATATGCAAGTAAGTAATGGAATCTGTCACTCACACCTGTCCTGAGCAATCCAAGTAATCAAGGAACATTCAGCAGCAGTTGTCATGTTTCAGCAGTGTCTATCATACGTTCCTAACATGCAATTAAGTAATCAAGGAACAAGCAGCAGCAGATGTTTCAATACAAGTCGGTAAGAATCACCAATAAGTACGGAAACATATGCAAGTGAGTAATGCAATCTGTCAGTCACAGCTTTCCTGAGTAATGCAAGTAATCAAGGAACATGGAACAACAGTTTTCCAGTTTCAGCAGTGTCTATCATACGTTCCTAACATACAATGAAGTAATCAAGGAACAAGCAACAGCAGATGTTTCAATACAAGTCGGTAAGAATCACCAATAAGAACCGAAACATATGCAAGTTAGTAATGCAATGTGTCACTCACAGCGGTCCTGAGCAATCCAAGTAATCAAGGAACATGCAACAGCAGTTGTCCAGTTTCAGCAGTGTCTATCATACGTTCCTAACATACAATTAAGTAATCAAGGAACAAGCAGCAGTAGATGTTTCCATACAAGTCAGTAGCAATCACCAATAAGTACTGAAACATATGCAAGTAAGTAATGCAATCTGTCACTCACAGCGGTCCTGAGCAATGCAAGTAATCAAGGAACATGCAGCAGCAGTAGTCCAGTTTCAGCAGTGTCTATCATACGTTCCTAACATACAATTAATTAATAAAGGAACATGCAGTAGCAGATGTTTCCATACAAATCAGTAACAATCACCAATAAGTACTGAAACGTATGCAAGAAAGTAATGCAATCTGTCACATACAGCGGTCGTGAGCAATGCAAGTAATCAAGGAACATGCAACAACAGTTGTCCAGTTTCAGCAGTGTCTATCACACGTTCCTAACATAGAATTAAGTAATCAAGGAACAAGCAGCAGCCGATGTTTCGATACAAGTCAGTAACAATCATCAATAAGTACTGAAACGTATGCAAGTAAGTAATGGAATCTGTCACTCAAACCTGTCCTGACCAATCCAAGTAATCAAGGAACATGCAGCAGCAGTTGTCCAGTTTCAGCAGTGTCTATCATACGTTCCAAACATACAATTAAGTAATCAAGGAACAAGCAGCAGCAGATGTTTCCATACAAGTCAGTAACAATCAGCAATAAGTATTCAAACATATGCAAGTAAGTAATGGAATCTGTCACTCACACCTGTCCTGAGCAATCCAAGTAATCAAGGAAAATTCAGCAGCAGTTGTCAAGTTTCAGCAGTGTCTATCATACGTTCCTAACATACAATTAAGTAATCAAGAAACAAGCAGCAGCCGATGTTTCCATACAAGTCAGTAACAATCACCAATAAGTACCGAAACATATGCAAGTAAGTAATGCATTCTGTCACTCACAGTATTCTTGAGCAATGCAAGTGATCAAGGAACATGCAGCAACAGTTGTCCAATTTCAGCAGTGTCTATCATACGTTCCTGACTTACAATTAAGTAATCAAGGAACAAGCAGCAGTAGATGTTTCAATACAAGTCGGTAACTATCACCAATAAGTACCGAAACATATGCAAGTTAGTAATGCAATTTGTCACTCACAGCGGTCCTGAGCAATCCAAGTAATCAAGGAACATGCAACAGCAGTTGTCCAGTTTTAGCAGTGTCTATCATACGTTCCTAACATACAATTAAGTAATCAAGGAACAAGCAGCAGCAGATGTTTCCATACAAAGTCAGTAACAATCACCAATAAGTACGGAAATATATGTAAGTTAGTAATGCAATCTGTCAGTCACAGCGTTCCTGAGCAATGCAAGTAATCAAGGAACATGGAACAACAGTTGTCCAGTTTCAGCAGTGTCTATCATACTTTCCTAACATACAATTAAGTAATCAAGGAACAAGCAGCAGCAGATGTTTCAATACAAGTCGGTAAGAATCACCAATAAGTACAGAAACATATGCAAGTGAGTAATGCAATCTGTCAGTCACAGCGTTCCTGAGCAATGCAAGTAATCAAGGAACATGGAACAGCAGTTGTCCAGTTTCAGTAGTGTCTATCATACGTTCCTAACATACAATTAAGTAATCAAGGAACAAGTAGCAGCAGATGTTTCAATACAAGTCGGTAAGAATCACCAATAAGTACCGAAACATATGCAAGTTAGTAATGCAATGTGTCACTCACAGCGGTCCTGAGCAATCCAAGTAATCAAGGAACATGCAACAGCAGTTGTCCAGTTTCAGCAGTGTCTATCGTACGTTCCTAACATACAATTAAGTAATCAACGAACAAGCAGCAGCAGACGTTTCAATACAAGTCGGTAACAATCACCAATAAATACTGAACCGTATGCAAGTAAGTAATGGAATCTGTCACTCACACATGTCCTGAGCAATCCAAGTAATCAAGGAACATGCAGCAGCAGTTGTCCAGTTTCAGCAGTGTCTATCAGACGTTCAAAACATACAATTAAGTAATCAAGGAACAAGCAGCAGCAGATGTTTCCATACAAGTCAGTAACAATCACCAATAAGTATTGAAACATATGCAAGTAAGTAATGGAATCTGTCACTCAAACCTGTCCTGAGCAATCCAAGTAATTAAGGAACATTTAGCAGCAG
>JAANYP010002238.1:0-20190 GCA_020465985.1 Centrapalus pauciflorus | reverse complement strand
CAACCGGCCTCCTCCCTCTGTAGAAGCTCCCTATACTACAAACTCATCTTACCCTCAGGTCAGGCCAAAACAACAAAACACAAAAACAAAAAAAAACCCAAAACAAAAAAAAACCAGCACCAACCCCCCCAACACACACACACGCCCCCCCCACGCACGACTCTTGTTCTATTCCTTTCTTCCTCTTCCGCTCCCCCCTTCCTCGCTCTTTACGCTGTCATTCCTTCCCCCTTCACTTCTTTCTTCTTCAGCCTTTTTCCAGCACCATGCCATCTTTGCCCAGCTCACGATCAATCTTCGTAAGAGCCCGCTAAACACAGAAACTTTCGACTTCAGCTCCGTTTTTCTCGCGCTTCCCACTTCGAACCGCAATCAACTTTGATGATCCACGGCTATTCCCTCACCCGAGACAATATGTCCTAAAAATTGCACCTGGCGTAACCAGAATTCACATTTGGAGAATTTTGCATAGAGTCGCTCCTTTCGTAACAATTCTAGCAATTCTCGCAAATGCATCGCATGATCAGATTCAGACTTGGAGTAAATCAAGATGTCATCAATGAAGACTATCACTGATTTATCCAGCATTGGTCTACATACCCTATTCATAAGGTCCATAAATGCGGCCGGGGCATTTGTGAGACCGAACGGCATTACTAGAAACTCAAAATGGCCGTAACGAGTACGAAATGCAGTCTTCGGTACGTCAGACTCAAATACCTTGAGTTGATGATATCCAGATCGAAGATCAATCTTTGAGAAGTAGCTAGCCCCTTGCAGTTGATCAAACAAGTCATCAATTCTAGGCAGAGGGTATCGATTCTTAATAGTTACCTTATTTAACTCCCGATAATCGATACACATGCGAAAGGTACCATCCTTCTTCTTAACGAAAAGAACCGGAGCACCCCAAGGAGAAGTACTCGGACGAATAAACCCTTTTTCCAATAATTCCTGCAACTGACTCATCATTTCCTTCATTTCATTCGGAGCAAAACGGTAAGGGGCTTTCGCGATAGGAGCAGCACCCGGTACAAGGTCAATGTGGAATTCGATTTGACGATCTGGTGGCAAACCAGAGATGTCATCCGGGAATACGTCAGGGAATTCTTGGACTACAGGTACTTCAGATACGGTCTTTTTAACTTCTTTAGCATCTATGGCATAGGCTAAATAGGCGGAACAACCTTTGGTTAGGCACTTTCGGGCTTTCATTACAGAGATGAGACCTAAATTTCGAGTCTTTCTATCGCCATAAACATAACGTTCACTTCCTTCGGGGGTTCTAATTCTAATTATCCTTTTAGCACAAAGGATTTCAGCATTATTCGTCATAACCTAGTCCATTCCTATAATAACATCGAATTCTCTAATCCACATCGGTATCAGGTCAACGTCCGAGGAGAGGTCATCAATCACTAGCTTACAGGAACGAAAGACTCTATTCACAGTCACAAAATTCGAGCTAGCAGTTTCTATGTCTAAGGGTGCAGGTAACATTACAGGGGCAAAATCAAACTGTTTAGCAAACTTTTCAGACACATATGACAGATTAGAGCCATAGTCGAATAGGATTAAAGCAGGCATAGAGTTAACAAGAAATGTACCCATGACGACATCAGCAGTCTCCTTTGCCTCTTCGGCTGTCATCTGGAAAGATCTTGGCTGATTCCTCGGGGCAGAAGAACCTTTGACTGATTGCTGAGGTGAAGATGCAGACGGAGGAACAAATCGAGGTCGGGTACAGTCTCTAGCATGGTGCCCCAACGTAATGCAGTTTCGACAAGCCTCACTGCGCCTGGGACATTCTGACCTATCATGACCATTCTGTCTGCAGCAGTAGCACTTAACGAACGCAGGATCGCACTTTCCTTCATGAATTTGCTTGCAGCGAGGACAAGCAGGCTTTGGCGCCGAGGTCACAGCATACGATTTAGCCTTCTTAGAAGACTGCTTATCTCCTTTCCTTGAACTTTCATTCTTCCTTTCAGCTCTCTCAGATTTTTCCTTTTTATTAGATTTAGCAATAAAAGGACATGCTCGCTCAGGATAGATTTCAAGTTCACCTACCCTAGCAATTTCAACCGCCTCAATATAACTTCTTGGTCTGCCAGACTTCACAAACTTCCGGATTTCTCTATCCAGACCATCCACAAACAAATCCCTTCGCCTTTCGTCAGTATCAACAGGGTGATCAGATAATAGCGAGAGCCTGGTAAATTCCAGCTCATAGTCCGTCACGGATCTTGTACCTTGCTGAAAAGATAGCAGGTTTTTCTCCATCTGGCGCTTAACATCCTGGGGGCAGTATTTTTCCTTCAGATGAATCTTAAATTGATCCCAAGTAATGGATTTCTCCATTGCTTCAGACATGGGATTCGTAATTGACTTCCACCATCGACCAGCTCCATCCTCTAACATTCCCGTTGCAAACGTCACCTTATCTTTTTCACCACACTTGGAGAGTTTAAACGCTTTCTCCACATTCGCGACCCAGTCCATAGCTTTAACAGGATCAGATGACCCCGCAAACGTACGAGCTCCACACTTCTTGAAATCAACAAACGTACACTCACGTCCCACCTTAACGTGATGGTCAGAAGAGTCAGTCTCACTTTCATCAGAGGACACATGCCTATGTTTCCTCTTTCGGTCTTTCTTTGGCTTCGCTAACATCTCTTCCCTATACTTCAGTTCTAACTCCTGCAACTTAAGTTCTCGCAACCTAAGTTCTTCTTCACGGCGCTTAAAGTCAATTTCTCGCTGATTTTCCTCATCAGATTGCATCACCGCTTTACCCTTAGTAAGCAAGTCTCTAATTTCTTTAAATCGGTCTTCAACTGCCATATCAGTCTGCAGTCGGTTCCTATCCATCATAAGCTGCATTTGCCTACGGTTATCCTCATTCAACTTATGAATGAGGTCAATCAATTGAGCCTGCTGGGGAGGCACAGGCGTAGCAGTACTGCTTCAGTCATTAGCAGTATTTTCAGGGTCAGTGCCTAAGTCCTCTACATGAACAGATTCTTTGTGTTGATCAGCTGCAGCATCAGCAGCTTTATCAACCCTTGAGGAACCGGCAACAGTCGGATTCTTATCAGCCATTGGCTGAAAATATAAAGGAAATAGCTATTATTTCCTGATTCAAATAAGCACAGTTCGAGTCATAATTCCTACGTCAGTTAATCACATCTAAATTCATAGATATGAAGGCAGTCAGTCAATCAGGCTGGCACAAAGTCAAGTCAAAGTCAAGTCAGTATCAAGCAGTCAATCCCTCCCCCATCCTATCAGTCATCATTTGCCTATCTTAGGTCAAGTTGTGTGGGTAGTCCTTTACTAATTAGGTTACCCTAGGCCTCGGTGACTTGTTCGGGAATTCAGAGTCACATAGTCCATACCATACCAGTAGTTTAAGTATCGGGTGGCCAATCCGATGATTAAACCGCTGCTCTGATACCAACTTTGTAACATCCAAGTTTCCACAAACAGTACACGTCATAATATTTCATTTCATTAAGTGATAAATATTACTAATTGTTTGATACCACAGGTCCATCAGCCTGAATACTTAATTACAACAATAAATTAAAGATCAAATGGTGGTCTAAACTAGCTTCTAAATCTTCAATCAGAGTGCGGAAGACTGAACAAGCTACCCGAGACCGCATCTTCTTTTCAAAAAGGCGTCAACAAAAGTCCAAAAGTCTGCTATTCATCAATGTCCAGATTCACTTAGCCTGGGACGGACTACCTGCTATGGTCTTGCCCTTATCAGCTTAATATGAAAAAGAGTTGACATGACAGAGTAAGCTAACAATGCTTAGTGAGTTAACAGAGTTCCATTAGTTACCACACACATGCCATACTATCAGCTCCTGCCGGCAAGTCACTACGTCCTGAGACAGCAAAAAGGTTGGGAGACAACCCAGTTTGTATTCCCCTATGTAAGGCCGAAGCCCTACGGGAAGTGTATGGAAACAGGTCATATAGGAAAGGAATCTGCAGAATTCCCTCCTGTGAATGGAGATCTCACATTCGGTCCTATCGGATAATGCAATATGCAGCGGCAAATATATAAACAGTCAAATAAGCAGTAAGCATGATAAGTATTTACATAAATGTAAAAGTGAACATGCAATCAAGGCAATTCAAGTGTCTAGCTTCAGTAATGTCAAAAGTACGTTTCTATGATACAATAAAGTATTAAAGAAACATGCAGAAACAAACGGAAGTTTCCATACAGTCGATGACATTCACCAATAAGTATCGAAACATATGCAAGTAATTAATGAAATCTGTCACTCATAGTGGTCCGTAGTCAGATAATGCTTAACGAATTAAGCGGTTCAGTTTACTCTGTCAAATCGACGGGTTCCTGCAGTTCAGTTTCAAGTCTGGCATATTAATGTCAAGTCTGTGTCATAATCTATATAACCCTAGTTATATATTCAGTTTATTGTAAATTCTGGCTGTCGAGTCTGAGGTAGTTCCTATTGTCCCAAGGTGAGTCTATTCTTATCAGATTAATACGATCCATCTAATTACAGATATATGGCCTTGTAACAAAGCCAATCGTATTTCTAGTAAAGTGTAACATGCCATATACATTCTAAAGGTTCATACAGAGTCGGTTAATTTATTTGTGCATAAAATAGATATGCATCTTGAACTTGTGAGTTTTTATCAAAAGATACTTTTAATTACAATAGGTTGTTTAATAACTTAATCTGATTTAGGAATTAATCTTAGACTTGGAACAAGAACCAAATTCGAAAATAGAGGGACAGATTCGAACTAGTACATTTCAAATCTAATTGATTAGATTCGAAATTCACATTACTTTGATACCACACATAGATTCGAGACATACACTAGTTCCAAGCATACATTCGAGATGAGCTAGACAGATTCGATATTAAGCCTATTCGAATCTAGTTAATAGATTCGAACTCATACATATTCGAGACTAATGTATCAGATTCGAAGCAACCATTTCGAGTCTAGAGGAATAGATTCGAAATCCTTCACCCTTCGAGTCTAGCTATCAGATTCGAATTCAACACCCTCGAGTCTAAACATGAATGTCTCGAATTTGTTCTACTTGTTCATCGTTTTTTCCAGGTTTTAGCTACTAAATATGAACATAAATGATAGAGAAATGGTTACTAACCTTCGTCCAAGATATATCCTTTGACTATGGATGATTTCCAAGCAAGAACAAGTCCTAAACAAGAGTAAATCAGCTTTGAATGAAGGGGATTTGAGCAAACTCGAGTTTGCTCTTTCAAACCGAACCAAAAGACAGAAATAGGGCCGATCTTACCTTAAATCCGGACGAAATCAAACATGCAATGGTAGATTCGTGTAGAGCTCGACGATCTCTATCCGTTGACGTATAAATCACGAGAATCCGATGAACCGATTAGGAGAAAAGCTAGAGAGAAGGTGAGGTTGTAGAGAGAGAGAGAGAGAGAGAGAGAGAGAGAGTTATAGTTTTCCAAACCTAAGAAATGAGGAGGGCTGCCCTATTTATAGGAAAATAGGGAGAAAATCAGATTTTCTACTGAATTATCCGGAATTGACCAACTTTATTTCCCAACAATCCGATTTGCATAAATGTCTTTTAGTCACATTTTTATTCATTTTAGTCCGTTTCGTCATTTTCAGTCTTTAATTTGTCATTTAGCTGAATTTTAATTATTAATTTTATTTCAGCTAATTTTGGGCAACTTTTCATAAATAATTATAACTTAATATAATTAACTATTTAAGATTCATGTTTTCAGTTAATTTCTAATATTTGGATAAAATTGCTTTATTATCCAAAGTCTGTTGCTGTAATTTGTATTTAATAAATTACGGGCTGTTACAGTAATGCAATCACTGCGAACCTGAGCAATACAAGTAATCAAGGAATATGCAGTTGCAGTTGTCCAGTTTCAACAGTGTCTATCATACGTTCCTAACAGACAATTAAGAAATCAAGGAACAAGCAGCAGCTGATGTTTCCATACAAGTCAGTAACAATCACCAATAAGTACCGAAACTTATGCAAGTAAGTAGTGCAATCTGTCACTCACAGCGGTCCTGAGCAATGCAAGTAATCAAGGAACATGCAACAACAGTTGTCCAGTTTCAGCAGTGTCTATCATACGTTCCTAGCAGACAATTAAGTAATCAAGGAACAAGCAGCAGCAGATTTTTCCATACAAGTCAGTAACAATCACCAATAAGTACCGAAACATATGCAAGTAAGTAGTGCAATCTGTCACTCACAGCGGTCCTGCGCAATGCAAGTAATCAAGGAACATGCAGTAGCAGTTGTCCAGTTTCAGCAGTGTCTATCATACGTTCCTAGCAGGCAATTAAGTAATCAAGGGACAAGCAGCAGCAGATGTTTCCATACAAGTCAGTAACAATCCCCAATAAGTACCGAAACATATGCAAGTAAGTAGTGCAATCTGTCAATCACAGCGGTCCTGCGCAATGCAAGTAATCAAGGAACATGCAGTAGCAGTTGTCCAGTTTCAGCAGTGTCTATCATACGTTCCTAGCATACATTTAAGTAATCAAGGAACAAGAAGCAGCTGATGTTTCCATACAAGTCAGTAACAATCACCAATAAGTACCGAAACATATGCAAGTAAGTAGTGCAATCTGTCACTCACAGCGGTCCTGAGCAATGCAAGTAATCAGGTAACATGCAACAACAATTGTCCAGTTTCAGCAGTGTCTATCATACGTTCCTAGCATACAATTAAGTAATCAAGGAACAAGCAGCAGCAGATGTTTCCATACAAGTCAGTAACAATCACCAATAAGTTCCGAAACATATGCAAGTAAGTAGTGCAATTTGTCACTCACAGCGGTTCTGAGCAATGCAAGTGATACGTAACAACAGCGGGAACACGAAAAATTGTAAGTTTGATAATTAATCTAGACCTATAGACCAATTATCAAGGATATTCAATCAAGACCTATTGCTTGAATATCAAATCAGACCAGAAAGACGCGTTCTGGAAATGACAATTGCGAATTGTAACAACAATTCGAAGAAAGAACCTTTCTCTGATTATTTTGTCCAAAATAAATTCTGCCCCTTCAAACCTTACAAAACGAAATACAAATAAAGGAAAAGAAACTTATGCAATAAACAAAGGAAAATCAAAGGTTGCATGATATAATTGTTGACTGCATGTAATACGGGTTGCATGGCATAATTATTGCTGACCAATAATACCCATTGTGTTGCCACCAACTAGTAACTAGGTTGAATTGCCTCCCAAGTTACCAAACAAACCCCTCGAGTCATAGTACCTGCATATACTTCGTTCCCGAACACAAGTGCCAATTCTTGACCTTCCGAAACCGTATCATCCCCTCCTCCTTTAAAAGGAATTGACCTCAATTCCGAAATACCATCATCATCGAGATAAGGCGAAAGATCTCCAACATTGAAGGTAGCATGAACGCCATAGTTACCTGGAAGTTCAACTTTGTAAGCGTTGTCATTTACTCTTGCAATTATCCTGTAAGGACCTTCAGTTCGTGGCATAAGTTTGTTCTTTCGTTTGTTCGGAAACCGATCCTTCGTTAGATGAACCCAAACCAAATCACCTTCCTTAAACAACCTTGGCTTCCGATTTTTGTTAGACTTTTTTTTATAAGCTGCGTTGATGGCTTCAATACGATCGTGAACTTGCTGATGAAGTTTTATCATAGACTTTAATTTGGATTCGGCATCCGGATGAACTAATTCATCTTTTGGTAACGGGATCAGATCTAATGGGACAAATGGGTTAACTCCATAAACAACCTCAAAAGGAGAATGACCCGTAGCATAAGTGGGTGACCTATTATAAGCAAACTCGGCATGAGCAAGTTTGATATCCCAATCCTTTTGTGTCTTGCTAACCAATCCCCGCAGCAATGTTCCCAAGGTCCTATTAGTAACCTCCGTTTGACCATCTGTTTGAGGATGATGAGAAGTACTAAAAAGTAGTTTTGTACCAACTTTCCTCCACAACGTGTTCCAAAAATAGCTAAGAAACTTGGAGTCTCGATCAGAAACTATCGTCTTGGGAATGCCATGTAAACGAACGATCTCCCGATAATACAAATCTGCCACATTACTAGCATCATCAATCTTATGACAAGCAATGAAGTGTGCCATTTTCGAAAACCGATCCACAACCACCATGATGGCATCCTTACCTCTTTGAGTACGAGGTAAAGCTACTATGAAGTCCATCGATACATCCTCCCATGGACGAACCGGAACCGGCAATGGAGTGTACAAACCCGGCTTAAAAGAACTCTTCGCTATGTGGCAAGTAACACACTTTCCAATCAGATTCGTTACATCCCCCAACATTTTCGGCCAAAAGAAGTGTTCCTTTAGTACCTCCAAAGTCTTTGTTATTCCAAAATGACCCGCCAAACCACCACCATGGGCCTCCCGTATCAATAGTTCACGTATAGGATGTCTGGGAACACAAAGACAATTACCTTTGAAAAGAAAACCATCTTGGATCAGGTACTCTCCAAACGCCCCGGACTGACATTTGCCAAACACCTCTTCAAAATCCCCATCCGTCTTATAATAATCCTTCAATGTCTCGAATCCCAATAGGCGAACATTGAGAGTAGTAAGTAAAGTGTACCTACGAGAAAGCGCGTCCGCCACCACATTGCTTTTACCATCCTTGTACTTTGAAGAGAAGTGAAAAGATTGTAAAAACTCGACCCATTTGGCATGCCTTGGACTCAACTTCTGCTGCCCATTTATGTACTTTAAAGATTCATGATCCGAGTGCAAAACAAAATGATTTGGACGTAAGTAGTGACTCCAATGATCAAGAGCTCTAACGATGGCATAAAATTCTTTATCATACGTACAATAGTTCAGTCGAGCACCCCCCAATTTTTCCGAAAAGTAAGCAATGGGCCGTTTTCTTTGGATCAATACCGCTCCAATACCCACGCCACTAGCATCACATTCAACTTCAAAAGGCTGTGTAAAATCCGGTAAAGCTAAAATTGGTGCAGCACATAATCGTTTTTTTATTAACTCAAACGCCTTTTGGGCATCTTCTCCCCAAACAAACAACCCTTTCTTCAAACAATTTGTGATGGGACTAGTAATGGTGCTGAAATCACGAATGAAACGTCTATAAAAAGAAGCAAGCCCATGGAAAGAACGAACCTCGCTGATGGTGGTAGGACTAGGCCAAGTCTTGACCGCTTCGATCTTGGTTTGGTCAACCGAAACCCCCTCCTTTGAAACCACATAACCCAAAAATACCACATTGTCAACGAAAAACGAGCATTTTTCCTTTTTCCCATAGAGCTTTTGGGCTCTAAGAGTTTCAAACAAGCACCTCAAATGACCCACATGATCCTCGTTGTTCTTGCTGTATACTAAAATGTCATCAAGGTACACCACCACAAATTTTCCCAAAAACGCCTTGAGCACTTCGTTCATCAGTCTCATAAAGGTACTAGGTGCATTGGTGAGGCCAAATGGCATAACGGTCCACTCATACAACCCATGCTTTGTCTTAAAGGCTGTTTTCCATTCGTCTCCTTCGCGCATACGAATTTGATGGTACCCGCTTCTCAAGTCAATCTTCGAAAAAATCACGGACCCATGTAGCTCGTCCAACATATCATCCAGTCTCGGAATTGGGAACCGATACTTGATGGTTATATTATTTACAGCCCTACTATCCACGCACATCCTCCAAGAACCATCCTTTTTAGGAACGAGTAAAACCGGTACCGCACAAGGACTCAAACTTTCCCTAACAAATCCCTGGTCCATCAACTCTCCAATTTGCCTTTGCAGCTCCTTAGTCTCCTCCGGATTGCAACGGTATGCAGCTTTATTAGGTAAAGGACTACCCGGAATAAGATCAATCTGATGTTCAATTTCAGCAGTGTCTATCATACGTTCCTAGCAGGCAATTAAGTAATCAAGGGACAAGCAGCAGCAGATGTTTCCATACAAGGCAGTAGCAGTTGTCCAGTTTCAGCAGTGTCTATCATACGTTCCTAGCAGGCAATTAAGTAATCAAGGGACAAGCAGCAGCAGATGTTTCCATACAAGTCAGTAACAATCCCCAATAAGTGCCGAAACATATGCAAGTAAGTAGTGCAGGCTGTCAATCACAGCGGTCCTGCGCAATGCAAGTAATCAAGGAACATGTAGTAGCAGTTGTCCAGTTTCAGCAGTGTCTATCATACGTTCCTAGCATACATTTAAGTAATCAAGGAACAAGAAGCAGCTGATGTTTCCATACAAGTCAGTAACAATCACCAATAAGTACCGAAACATATGCAAGTAAGTAGTGCAATCTGTCACTCACAGCGGTCCTGAGCAATGCAAGTAATCAAGGAACATGCAACAACAATTGTCCAGTTTCAGCAGTGTCTATCATACGTTCCTAGCATACAATTAAGTAATCAAGGAACAAGCAGCAGCAGATGTTTCCATACAAGTCAGTAACAATCACCAATAAGTTCCGAAACATATGCAAGTAAGTAGTGCAATTTGTCACTCACAGCGGTTCTGAGCAATGCAAGTAATCAAGGAACATGCAGCAGCAGTTATCCAGTTTCAGCATTGTTTATCATACGTTCCTAGCATACAATTAAGTAATCAAGGAATAAGCAGCAGCAGATGCTTAGTCAGTAACAATCACCAATAAGTACCGAAACATATGCAGTAAGTAATGCAATCACAGCGAACCTGAGCACTGCAAGTAATCAAGGAACATGCAGTATCAGTTGTCCTGTTTCAGCAGTGTCTATCATACGTTCCTAACATACAATTAAGTAATCAAGGAACAAGCAGCAGCTGATGTATCCATACAAGTCAGTAACAAAAACCACTAAGTATCGAAACATATGCAAGTAAGTAGAGCAATCTGTCACTCACAGCGGTCCTGAGCAATGCATGTAATCAAGGAACATGCAGCAGCAGTTGTCCAGTTTCAGCAGTGTCTATCATAAGTTCCTAACATACAATTAAGTAATCAAGGAACAAGCAGCAACAGATGTTTCCATACAATTCAGTATCCATCAACAATAAGTACCGAAACATATGCGTGTAAGTAATGCAATCTGTCACTCACAGCGGTCCTGAGCAATGCAAGTAATCAAGAAACATGCAGCAGCGGTTGTCCAGTTTCAGCATTGTTTATCATACGTTCCTAGCATACAATTAAGTTATCAAGGAACAAGCACCAACAGATGTTTCCATACAAGTCAGTATCAATCACCAATAAGTACTGAAACATATACAAGTAAGTAATGCAATCTGTTACTCACAGCGGTCCTAAGCAATGCAAGTAATCAAGGAACATGCAACTACAGTTGTGCAGTTTCAGCAGTGTCTATCATACGTTCCTAGCATACAATTAAGTAATCAAGGAACAAGCAGCAGCAGATGTTTCCATACAAGTCAGTAACAATCACCAATAAGTACCGAAACATATGCCAGTAAGTAATGCAATCACAGCGAACCTGAGCAATACAATTAATCAAGGAACATGCAGTTGCAGTTGTCCAGTTTCAACAGTGTCTATCATACGTTCCTAACATACAATTAAGAAATCAAGGAACAAGCAGCAGCTGATGTTTCCATACAAGTCAGAAACAATCACCAATAAGTACCGAAACTTATGCAAGTAAGTAGTGCAATCTGTCACTCACAGCGGTCCTGAGCAATGCAAGTAATCAAGAAACATGCAACAACAGTTGTCCAGTTTCAGCAGTGTCTATCATACGTTCCTAGCAGGCAATTAAGTAATCAAGGGACAAGCAGCAGCAGATGTTTCCATACAAGTCAGTAACAATCACCAATAAGTACCGAAACATATGCAAGTAAGTAGTGCAATCTGTCAATCACAGCGGTCCTGCGCAATGCAAGTAATCAAGGAACATGCAGTAGCAGTTGTCCAGTTTCAGCAGTGTCTATCATACGTTCCTAGCATACATTTAAGTAATCAAGGAACAAGAAGCAGCTGATGTTTCCATACAAGTCAGTAACAATCACCAATAAGTACCGAAACATATGCAAGTAAGTAGTGCAATCTGTCAATCACAGCGGTCCTGAGCAATGCAAGTAATCAAGGAACATGCAACAACAATTGTCCAGTTTCAGCAGTGTCTATCATACGTTCCTAGCATACAATTAAGTAATCAAGGAACAAGCAGCATCAGATGTTTCCATACAAGTCAGTAACAATCACCAATAAGTTCCGAAACATATGCAAGTAAGTAGTGCAATTTGCCACTCACAGCGGTTCTGAGCAATGCAAGTAATCAAGGAACATGCAGCAGCAGTTGTCCAGTTTTAGTAGTGTTTATCATACGTTCCTAACATACAATTAAGTAATCAAGGAACAAGCAGCAGCAGATGTTTCCATACAATTCAGTATAAATCAACAATAAGTACCAAAACATATGCGTGTAAGTAATGCAATCTGTCACTCTCAGCGGTCCTAAGCAATGCAAGTAATCAAGGAACATGCAGCAGTAGTTGTCCAGTTTCAACATTGTTTATCATACGTTCCTAGCATACAATTAAACAATCAAGGAAAACCAACAACAGATGTTTCCATACAAGTCAGTATCAATCACCAATAAGCACTGAAACATATGCAAGTAAGTAATGCAATCTGTTACTCACAGCGGTCCTAAGCAATGCAAGTAATCAAGGAACATGCAACTACAGTTGTCCAGTTTCAGCAGTGTCTATCATACGTTCTAGCATACAATTAAGTAATCGATGAACAAGCAGCAGCAGATGTTTCCATACAAGTCAGTAACAATCACCAATAAGTACCGAAACATATGGCAGTAAGTAATGCAATCACAGCGAACCTGAGCAATACAAGTAATCAGGGAACATGCAGTTGCAGTTGTCCAGTTTCAGCAGTGTCTATCATACGTTCCTAACATACAATTAAGAAATCAAGGAACAAGCAGCAGCTGATGTTTCCATACAAGTCAGTAACAATCACCAATAAGTACCGAAACATATGCAAGTAAGTAGTGCAATCTGTCACTCACAGCGGTCCTGAGCAATGCAAGTAATCAAGGAACATGCAACAACAGTTGTCAAGTTTCAGCAGTGTCTATCATACGTTCCTAGCAGACAATTAAGTAATCAAGGAACAAGCTGCATATGTTTCCATACAAGTCAGTAACAATCACCAATAAGTACCGAAACATATGCAAGTAAGTAGTGCAACCTGTCACTCACAGCGGTCCTGCGCAATGCAAGTAATCAAGGAACATGCAGTAGCAGTTGTCCAGTTTCAGCAGTGTCTATCATACGTTTCTAACATACAATTAAGTAATCAAGGAACAAGCAGCAGATGATGTTTCCATACAAGTCAGTAACAATCACCAATAAGTACCGAAACATATGAAAGTAAGTAGTGCAATCTGTCACTCACAGCGGTCCTGAGCAATGCAAGTAATCAAGGAACATGCAACAACAGTTGTCCAGTTTCAGCAGTGTCTATCATACGTTCCTAGCATACAATTAAGTAATCAAGGAACAAGCAGCAGCAGATGTTTAGTCAGTAACAATCACCAATAAGTACCGAAACATATGCAGTAAGTAATGCAATCATAGTGAACCTGAGCAATGCAAGTAATCAAGGAACATGCAGTATCAGTTGTCCTGTTTCAGCAGTGTCTATCATACGTTCCTAACATACAATTAAGTAATCAAGGAACAAGCAGCAGCTGATGTATCCATACAAGTCAGTAACAATCACCAATAAGTACCGAAACATATGCAAGTAAGTAGTGCAATCTGTCACTCACAGCGGTCCTGAGCAATGCATGTAATCAAGAAACATGCAGCAGCAGTAGTCCAGTTTCAGTAGTGTCTATCATACGTTCCTAACATACAATTAAGTAATCAGGGAACAAGCAGCAACAGATGTTTCCATACAATGCAGTAACAATCATCAATAAGTACCGACACATATGCAAGTAAGTAGTGCAATCTGTCACTCACAGCGGTCCTGCGCAATGCAAGTAATCAAGGAACATGCAGTAGCAGTTGTCCAGTTTCTGCAGTGTCTATCATACGTTCCTAACATACAATTAAGTAATCAGGGAACAAGCAGCAGCAGATGTATCCATACAAGTCAGTAACAATCACCAATAAGTACCGAAACATATGCAAGTAAGTAGTGCAATCTCTCACTCACAGCGGTCCTGAGTAATGCATGGAATCAAGGAACATGCATCATCAGTTGTCCAGTTTCAGCAGTGTCTATCATAAGTTCCTAACATACAATTAAGTAATCAAGGAACAAGCAGCAACAGATGTTTCCATACAATTCAGTATCAATCAACAATAAGTACCGAAACATATGCGTGTAAGTAATGCAATCTGTCACTCACAGCGGTCCTGAGCAATGCAAGTAATCAAGAAACATGCAGCAGCAGTTGTCCAGTTTCAGCATTGTTTATCATACGTTCCTAGCATACAATTATGTAACATCCGGCATTGAACCAGGTTAGCAACAACGACTTAATTAGTATTTAATGGCCAATTATAACCTAATAGGTGGTCATTAGAAATTAACCAAAGTGATTAACAAGGTTCATGAAGAAATTCAACTCAATTCGAATCAAATTCATCGGTGCGATGAATCGGGAAATCAATTAATCCGATCGAATTACGATATGAGGGATTAATTCAACTAAGTATATAATTAAATTATGATTAGTGACACTAATCATACACTAATACAATTACTTAACATTAATTATGCAAGACTAAAACAATTCATAAAACATTGCATTCAAAAGTATTTTTGAATTTACAAGAAAAGGAAAATACAAGAATACATTCTAAATACATTTATACAACAAAAAAAAATATAAATACATCAAAAATACACCCCTAGGCCGGCCACCATACAAGGACACAAGGACCAAAAGTTTGTATTATTTTACTCAACATTTCACCATCAAATCCTCCTCTTTCCTTTCATCCAAGATTTTACAACTATTTTCATCATTTCACCACCTTTTTCTCCTCTATAAATAGAACCACCACTTCACTTCATTCTTCACACCTTCACAACACAAAAACCTCTCCTTTCTCTCCCTCTAAAACCGGCCATCAAGCCCTCAAGAACACACAAAGTGTTCTTTCAAGTGTTCTTCATATTTTTGAAGTGTTCTTGGTGAAATTTTTGAAGATCCAACCTTCTACTCATTTGCATTCCTATAATACATCAAAGTAAGTAAATACTAGCTTATATCATCTTATATTTATGTTTATATAAGTCTTGCATAATATATATAATCACCTACAACAACAAGTTTCATAAAAACTCAAGTTTATAAGTTTCTAGTTGTTATTTTTAAGTTGTTTCTTTAAATATGATTATGAACATGTAAACACATTATAAAAGTGTTAATATTATGAAAACATATGATATATATGTGTTTTTATAAGTATTATGGTTTTTATACAAGTAGTCTTTGAATAAACAACAAGAATCATAAGTTGTTGTAAGTTTATAAACTACGGATTTTCGGCAGAAAACTTATATCGACTTTGAAGTTTAAGACCTCCAGAAACTATTTGAGAAACCGAAAGTTTGACAGCTCAAAAATGGCCAACATAGCGTTTTTAACGAGCTTTTTCACCAACCTAAACAACTCGAAAAAGGGACGTTCTTGATTCTAAAAATCCTTTGTATATAGTAGTTTAATGACCTAGAAAACCAAAGTCTAAAACATTTTGGAGCTTGGTCAAAAACAGCCGCAAAGTAGGCCGAAAAACCTCCGAAAAAGCTGGAAAATTTTATATATATAAACTTGACGTTTTAAGCAAATCTTATTTCTAAACTTGTAATGTTGGGTGATTTAAGACCTAAAACTACGCAAATATACATATTATCATATATTAGGTCTTTATTATCATTTAGGACTCGGTTAAACATCTCCGGTTTCATCACCCATCAACCAACGCACGTTTGCATTTTTGCGCGTACTTTTGCCATCACAAGTTCGGTGAGTTCTCATAGCCCCTATTTTTCACTATCTATTGGGGTGGAAATGCATGCACTGTTTTTATATGGACATCAAAACTGTTTATTTCTTATATGTATTACATGTTCGGATTCCATCAGCCCTTATATCATGAACCGTTAATTGCATTTATTTGTAAGCGCGAGTATATTGTGGATAGATCTATTGGGAGTCATGTCCCCCATTCGTGTTAGCTCGGTTCGGCTAACAGCGAGTGCATATATATTCAACACACGGTATTACGTATGGGAATACTGCACAGGGCAAACTCATTCTAATTAAGCTTCGGTTGCATGCTGGTTTATGTAATACATACACGGAATTTATGATTTTATAAATTCAACTCATCTGATAATGTCCATACAACTGGTCTTTTCGCGTAAACCTATGAGCTCACCAACAATTTTTGTTGACGTATTTTAGCATGTATTTTCAGGTAATTAAGGCAAGTGTGCCTTCGGATACACCAACTTTCAAGCTTCCGCATTTCATGGAGTCGCATGCATATTTCTAAACTAACGGAGATTTGACTGCATTATTTTTGGACGCATTAATTATGTATTAGAATCTCTGTATTACGCGAACTTCATTTCTTTCATTTTATAAAACATTATTACGTTCTTAAATTTTAATGATGTATTATTTCGAAAACGTCCATTTAGTGGTCGTTCGTTATAATTATGGTTACGCTTCCGCGACGTCACGCTTCGTTGCCAACCGGGGTAACGGGGTGTGACAGATTGGTATCAGAGCCATAGTTATAGTGAACTAGGTTGCATTAGTACCTAGACTATAACTGTTACAAAAACTAAACTTTCTTCAAGAACTGTGAACACATATATGGACCCTGATGACAATAACATATCGAAATCCACCCCTAGGGAAAGGGTGTGACTAGCACAACGGGAGTCTATCCCGGTACCTGCCCATCAGCCAAGCCCGCCGCAGTAGTAACGGGCAAGCATAGGACAGTGGGGATGGATGCCTCACACTCTCCAAGAGTGCATAAACGAGGAAGTGATCCAAAACCAGTTTGAAGTCGGAACACCATCTTCCTCTCAAGTGCCGACACTTACCCAGAAACCTACGTAACAAACGATGCCTCTGTTGGTGGCAAGGGCCGCCAGACACGTTCTCCAATTTCGACAAAATCCACCAAGAGGTCGGTGAGATCTTTGCAAGGATTAAGTAGGAGGCAATACAAACCCTCAATATACCTTTGGACAACCAGAACACCCAAGCGATTCAACAAGACGGAATAGACAAATTGTGACAGCGCCTAGCAGAGCGCAAAGCCCGTAATGTAGAACTAACCCAACAACTTAACACTTGGAGTACGAGGAAACCCCAGAAGCATCTCATACTTAGTACCATTCTACCATTTTATAGTATTTATCTAGGCTATACTATCTGATATATCTTAGGGTATATAAGGCTTAAGAATTTATCAGAAAATTCTGACCATATCATATACAAAGATTAAGTATCAAGAACTTTTATGAGGAATTAAGTTTTAACTACAACTCTGCGTAGGAGAAGATAAAGCTGTGACTATCTGCCTAAGAAATTTCAAACCCGTAGACTTATCCTCTTAGATACCACTTATGCATTTCTACTATTTGATACTCGTGCTGATAGGAGCTTTATATCCACTAAGTTCACTAAGCAGATAAATTCCATTAAGTGCTACTTATGCTATTGAGGTTGATGACAGTGAGACGCTTAAGACAAATAATATAAGTCGAGGATGCTCCTTAGAATTAGTAGGACGACTCTTTGAAATAGACTTAATACCCATCAAACTGGGAAGTGTTTACGTGGTCATAGGCATAGACTGGCTACCGAAAAATCGTGTGGAAATAGTATGCAACAAGAAAACCATTCATATACCTTTAGCCAATAAGAAGTTCCTTACTGTCCAATGCAAAGCAAGAAATACCAAATTAAGCATCATCTCTAGCATTAGGACCCTGAAGTGTTAATAGAGAGGGAGCCAAAGGGAAAGCGGCTCGAAAATATTCTTATTATTTATGGTTACGCTAAAGTTTTTCCAGAACACTTACCTGAACTCCCAACATCGAGGCAAGTCAGATAAAAAAAAAAAATCGGCCTAGTATCAGGTCCGGTACCAGTGGCTCGAGCACCATGCCGATTAGCCCCATCATAGTGTAAGAATAGTCCAACCAACTGTAGTAGCTCTTAGATAAAAGGTTTATCAAACCAAGTTCCTCGCTTTAGAGGAGCTCCAGTTTTGTTCATAAAGAATAAGAATAGAACCTGCAGAATGTGCATCAACTACTAAGAGTTAGATAAACTAAAAGAACTGACACCCGCTCACAAGGATCAATGACTTGTTTGACCAAACTACAAGAATTAAGCTTCTATTAGAAGATCGACCTAAGGTCTGGTTATCATCAGGTTAGAGTTCGAAAGAAAGATGTTCCAAAGACAGCCTTCAGATTCCGTTTCGGTCATCATAAATTCCTATTAATGTCGTTGGGATTAACCAGTGCCCCAACGATACTCATGGACCTCATCGGGTGTGCAAACCTTATCTAGAAAAATTCGTGATTGTATTCTTGAATGACTTCTTAATCTACTCACGAAACAAGGAGGAGCACGAGCAAACATTTAAGACTGATTCTAGAGTTGTTGAAAAAAAAAAGAATAACTACATGCCAAGCTTTCTAAGTTTGACTTTTGACTAAGATAGGTAAGATTTCTCGGTCACGTGATCAATAGTAAAGGAATCCAAGTTAACCCCGCCAAGATCGAGACTATCAGAAATTGGTTAACTCTTAGAACCCCTATAAAGATTCGACGGTCCTTAAGACTTGCCACTTATTATAAGCAATTATCAGAAATTTCTCAAAGTTCACCAGAGCTCTAACAAAACTGACCTGAAAAGACATTAAGTATGATTGGGGCGAGGATCATGAGACATCATATCAGTTATTAAAGCACAACCTGTGTAGCGCGCTTATTTTATCCAAGAGAAGCAAGAAATTTGTAGATTACTGTGATGCTTCACACAATGAGTTGATATAGAAAGATAGGGTCATAACTTATACTTTATGAAAAACTTAAGGTTCTCTAGGTGATTTACACAACGCATGATCTGGATCTTGAAGCAGTATTCTTTATCCTTGGAGACATTAGTTGTACGGTATGAAGTGTATTGTATTCACGGACCATAAGAGCCTCCAACACATCTTGAACCAGAAAGAGTCAAATATGAAGTTGTACCGTTGGATGGAACTAATATGTAATGGCAACCGTGAAAATTCGTTATCACCTGAGGAAAACTAAGGAGCTAAGCCGTTAAGAGTACAAGTGGATAAATAGTTTAGAATAAGGGCTAATAAAAATCGATAATTCATGAATAGAATCTGATTACTCTGTTTGGTGGAATAAGAACGCTGGCTATGGATGAAGGACACAAATTAAGATATGTCGTTCACCCCGGATCCAATAAAATGTATCATGACCTTAAGAAACTATACGGGTGGCCTATCATGAAGAATGACTTGCCAAATCGGTCAGAAAATTCCTAACACGCTCCAAAGTTAAGATAAACCATCAGAAACCATTTGGGTAATAGTCGACAACCTAACAAAATCCGCGCGTTCCTACCAATCAAGAAGAACATCAGGATGAATAAGCTAGTCCAAACGTACCTCAAGGAAGTCTTCTCCGGACACGGAGTGCCTATTATAATCATTTTGATATGGATAGCAGATCTACAGCTAAGCTTTTGGCAATTATTATAGCCAACTGTGGATAAAAACCTGGACCTGAGTACCACATATCACTCTCAGACCAATGGTCAGAATAATAGAACGATCCAAACCCTAGAACGTACATTAAGAGCCTGTGTAATGGATACTTATTTGCCTTAGTGGAATTATCGTACTACAATAGCTATCACTCAAGTACTAAAGCTGCTCCGTTTGAGGCCCTCTACGGGAAAAAGTGTCGATCACCGATTTATTGGGAAGAAGTGCGAAACGGCCAAATCATTGGCGTTAAGATCATTCACAAAATTACCGAAAGGATAGTACGATTGCGGAACTGACTGAAAGTTGCCCGCAATTGTCAGAAAGTTATGCAGAT
>JAANYP010002237.1:0-10717 GCA_020465985.1 Centrapalus pauciflorus | reverse complement strand
TTTCCGACATGGTTTCGACCGATCGAACTCATCTGTCGAGATGGTCCAACCGAATAACGACCTCCGTTAACTCACACATAAAGTTCTATTTCGGCGACAGGAATTCGGGAGCGATCATACCAGCAATAATGCACCGGATCCCATCAGAATTCCGAAGTTAAGCGTGCTTGGGCGAGAGTAGTACTAGGATGGGTGACCCCCTGGGAAGTCCTCGTGTTGCATCCCTTTTTTGGATATGGATCGATGTTCATCATCTCCTTATTTATTTTTTTGTCATTTAAATTTAATTTACCGGCTCCGATGTCAACCTTTCGTCTTTCGTTTGTTAAACTCCGAGGTTTCGACGATCGACTCATCTGTCGAGATGGTCCAACCGAATAACGACCTCCGTTAACTCACACATAAAGTTCTATTTCGGCGACAGGAATTCGGGAGCGATCATACCAGCACTAATGCCACCGGATCCCTCAGACTCCGAAGTTTAAGCGTGCTTGGCAGAGTAGATTACTAGGATGGGTTGACCCTCTGGAAGTCTCGTGTGGCCACCCTTTTTTGATATGGATCGATGTTCATCATCTCTTATTTATTTTTTTGTCATTTAAATTTAATTTACCGTGCTCGTTCTTTCGTTTGTTAAAAACTCCGAGGTTTCGACGATCGACTCATCTGTCGAGATGGTCCAACGAATAACGACCTCCGTTAACTTCACACATAAAGTCATATTTCGCGACAGGAATTCGGGTGATCATACCAGCACTAATGCACCGGATCCCATCAGATATCCGAAGTTAAGCGTGCTTGGGCGTGAGTAGTACTAGGATGGGTGACCCCCTGGGAAGTCCTCGTGTGCACCCCTTTTTTGGATATGGATCGATGTTCATCATCTTCTTATTTATTTTTTTGTCATTTAAATTTAATTTACCGGCTCCGATGTCAACCGTTCGTCTTTCGTTTGTTAAACTCCGAGGTTTCGACGATCGACTCATCTGTCGAGATGGTCCAACCGAATAACGACCTCCGTTAACTCACACATAAAGTTCTATTTCGACGACAGGAATTCGGGTGCCATCATACCAGCACTAATGCACCGGATCCCATCAGAACTCCGAAGTTAAGCGTGCTTGGGCGAGAGTAGTACTAGGATGGGTGACCCCCTGGGAAGTCCTCGTGTTGCACCCCTTTTTTGGATATGGATCGATGTTCATCATCTCCTTATTTATTTTTTTGTCATTTAAATTAAATTACCGGCTCCGATGTCAACCGTTCGTCTTTCGTTTGGTTAAACTCCGAGGTTCGACGATCGACTCATCTGTCGAGATGGTCCAACCGAATAACGACCTCCGTTAACTCACACATAAAGTTCTATTTCGGCGACAGGAATTCGGGTGCGATCATACCAGCACTAATGCACCGGATCCCATTAGAACTCCGAAGTTAAGCGTGCTTGGGCGAGAGTAGTACTAGGATGGGTGACCCCCTGGAAAGTCCTCGTGTTGCACCCCTTTTTTGGAATGGATCGATGTTCATCATCTCCTTATTTATTTTTTTGTCATTTAAATTAAATTACCGGCTCCGATGTCAACCGTTCGTCTTTCGTTTGTTAAACTCCGAGGTTTCGACGATCGACTCATCTGTCGAGATGGTCCAACCGAATAACGACCTCCGTTAACTCACACATAAAGTTCTATTTCGGCGACAGGAATTCGGGGGCGATCATACCAGCACTAATGCACCGGATCCCATCAGAACTCCGAAGTTAAACGTGCTTGAGCGAGAGTAGTACTAGGATGGGTGACCCCTTGGGAAGTCCTCGTGTTGTACCCCTTTTTTGGATATGGATCGATGTTCATCATCTCCTTATTTATTTTTTTGTCATTTAAATTTAATTTACCGGCTCCGATGTCAACCGTTCGTCTTTCGTTTGTTAAACTCCGAGGTTTCGACGATCGACTCATCTGTCGAGATGGTCCAAACGAATAACGACCTCCGTTAACTCACACATAAATTTCTATTTCGGCGACAGGAATTCGGGTGCGATCATACCAGCACTAATGCACCGGATCCTATCAGAACTCCGAAGTTAAGCGTGCTTGGGCGAGAGTAGTACTAGGATGGGTGACCCCCTGGGAAGTCCTCGTGTTGCACCCCTTTTTTGGATATGGATCGATGTTCATCATCTCCTTATTTATTTTTTTGTCATTTAAATTTAATTTAA
This sequence comes from Centrapalus pauciflorus, assembly GCA_020465985.1. Taxonomy (NCBI): domain Eukaryota; kingdom Viridiplantae; phylum Streptophyta; class Magnoliopsida; order Asterales; family Asteraceae; genus Centrapalus; species Centrapalus pauciflorus. The sequence goes on along the minus strand of JAANYP010002237.1, from coordinate 8,502 downwards.
CGGCTCTGATGTCAACCGTTCGTCTTTCGTTTGTTAAACTCCGAGGTTTCGACGATCGACTCATCTGTCGAGATGGTCCAACCAAATAACGACCTCCGTTAACTCACACATAAAGTTCTATTTCGGCGACAGGAATTCGGGTGCGATAATACCAGCACTAATGCACCGGATCCCATCAGAACTCTGAAGTTAAGCGTGCTTGGGCAAGAGTAGTACTAGGATGGGTAACCCCCTGGGAAGTCCTCGTGTTGCACCCCTTTTTTGGATATGGATCGATGTTCATCATCTCCTTATTTATTTTTTTTGTCATTTAAATTTAATTTACCGGCTCCGATGTCAACCGTTCGTCTTTCGTTTGTTAAACTCCGAGGTTTCGACGATCGACTCATCTGTCGAGATGGTCCAACCGAATAACGACCTCCGTTAACTCACACATAAAGTTCTATTTCGGCGACTGGAATTCGGGTTCGATCATACCAGCACTAATGCACCGGATCCCATCAGATATCCGAAGTTAAGCGTGCTTGGGCGTGAGTAGTACTAGGATGGGTGACCCCCTGGGAAGTCCTCGTGTGCACCCCTTTTTTGGATATGGATCGATGTTCATCATCTTCTTATTTATTTTTTTGTCATTTAAATTTAATTTACCGGCTCCGATGTCAACCGTTCGTCTTTCGTTTGTTAAACTCCGAGGTTTCGACGATCGACTCATCTGTCGAGATGGTCCAACCGAATAACGACCTCCGTTAACTCACACATTAAGTTCTATTTCGGCGACAGGAATTCGGGTGCGATCATACCAGCACTAATGCACCGGATCCCATCAGAACTCCGAAGTTAAGCGTGCTTGGGCGAGAGTAGTACTAGTATGGGTGACCCCCTGGGAAGTCCTCGTGTTGCACCCCTTTTTTGGATATGGATCGATGTTCATCTTATCTCCCTTATTATTTTTTGTCATTTAAATTTCATTACCGGCTCCGATGTCAACCGTTCGTCTTTCTTTGTTCAACTCCGAGGGTTTCGACGCTCGACTCATCTGTCGAGATGGTCCAACCGAATAACGACCTCCGTTAACTCACACATAAAGTTCTATTTCGGCGACAGGAATTCGGGTGCGATCATACCAGCACTAATGCACCGGATCCAATCAGAACTCCGAAGTTACGCGTGCTTGGGCGAGAGTAGTACTAGGATGGGTGACCCCCTGGGAAGTCCTCGTGTTGCACCCCTTTTTGGATATGGATCGATGTTCATCATCTCCTTATTTATTTTTTTGTCATTTAAATTTAATTTACCGGCTCCGATGTCAACCGTTCGTCTTTCGTTTGTTAAACTCCGAGTTTTCGACGATCGACTCATCTGTCGAGATGGTCCAACCGAATAACGACCTCCGTTAACTCAGACATAAAGTTCTATTTCGGCGACAGGAATTCGGATGCGATCATACCAGCACTAATACATCGGATCCCATCAGAACTCCGAAGTTAAGCGTGCTTGGGCGAGAATAGTACTAGGATGGGTGACCCCCTGGGAAGTCCTCGTGTTGCACCCATTTTTTGGATATGGATTGATGTTCATCATCTCCTTATTTATTTTTTTGTCATTTAAATTTAATTTACCGGCTCCGATGTCAACCGATCGTCTTTCGTTTGTTAAACTCCGAGGTTTCGACGATCGACTCATCTGTCGAGATGGTCCAACCGAATAACGACCTCCGTTAACTCACACATAAAGTTCTATTTCGGCGACAGGCATTCGGGTGCGATCATACCTGCACTAATGCACCGGATCCCATCAGAACTCCGAAGTTAAGCGTGCTTGGGCGAAAGTAGTACTAGGATGGGTGACCCGTTGGGAAGTCCTCGTGTTGCACCCCTTTTTTGGATATGGATCGATGTTCATCATCTCCTTATTTATTTTTTTTTCATTTAAATTTAATTTACCGGCTCCGATGAAAACCGTTCGTCTTTCGTTTGTTAAACTCCGAGGTTTTGACGATCGACTCATCTGTCGAGATGGTCCAACCGAATAACGACCTCCGTTAACTCACACATAAAGTTCTATTTCGGCGACAGGAATTCGGGTGCGATCATACCAGCACTAATGAACCGGATCCCATCAGAACTCCGAAGTTAAGCGTGCTTGGGCGAGAGTAGTACTAGGATGGGTGACCCCCTGGGAAGTCCTCGTGTTGCACCCCTTTTTTGGATATGGATCGATGTTCATCATCTCCTTATTTATTTTTTTGTCATTTAAATTTAAATTACCGGCTCCGATGTTAACCGTTCGTCTTTCGTTTGTTAAACTCCGAGGTTTCGACGATCGACTCATCTGTCGAGATGGTCCAACCGAATAACGACCTCCGTTAACTCACACATAAAGTTCTATTTCGGCGACAGGAATTCGGGTGCGATCATACCAGCACTAATGCACAGGATCACATCAGAACTCTGAAGTTAAGCGTGCTTGGGCGAGAGTAGTACTAGGATGGGTGATCCCCTGGGAAGTCCTCGTGTTGCACCCCTTTTTTGGAAATGGATCGATGTTCATCATCTCTTTATTTATTTTTTTTTGTCATTTAAATTTAATTTACCGGCTCCGATGTCAACCGTTCGTCTTTCGTTTGTTAAACTCCGAGGTTTCGACGATCGACTCATCTGTCGAGATGGTCCAACCGAATAACGACCTCCGTTAACTCACACATAAAGTTCTATTTCGGCGACAGGAATTCGAGTGCGATCATACCAGCACTAATGCACCGGATCCCATCAGAACTCCGAAGTTAAGCGTGCTTGGGCGAGAGTAGTACTAGGATGGGTGACCCCCTGGTAAGTCCTCGTGTTGCACCCCTTTTTTGGAAATGGATCGATGTNATGCACGGATCCCATCAGAACTCCGAAGTTAAAGCGTGCTTGGCGGCGAGAGTAGTTCTAGGATGGGTGACCCCCCTGGGAGTCATCGTGTGCACCCCTTTTTTCGGAAATGGATCGATGTTCATCCATCTCTTTATTTATTTTTTTCTTTGTCATTTAAATTTAATTTACCGGCTCCGATGTCAACCGTTCGTCTTTCGTTTGTTAAACTCCGAGGTTTCGACGATCGACTCATCTGTCGAGATGGTCCAACCGAATAACGACCTCCGTTAACTCACACATAAAGTTCTATTTCGGCGACTAGAATTCGGGTTCGATCATACCAGCACTAATGCACCGGATCCCATCAGAACTCCGAAGTTAAGCGTGCTTTGGCGAGAGTAGTACTAGGATGGGTGACCCTCTGGGAAGTCCTCGTGTGCACCCCTTTTTTGGATATGGATCGATGTTCATCATCTTCTTATTTATTTTTTTGTCATTTAAATTTAATTTACCGGCTCCGATGTCAACCGTTCGTCTTTCGTTTGTTAAACTCCGAGGTTTCGACGATCGACTCGTCTGTCGAGATGGTCCAACCGAATAACGACCTCCGTTAACTCACACATAAAGTTCTATTTCGGCGACAGGAATTCGGATGCGATCATACCAGCACTAATGCACCGGATCCCATCAGAACTCCGAAGTTAAGCGTGCTTGGGCGAGAGTAGTACTAGGATGGGTGACCCCCTGGGAAGTCCTCGTGTTGCACCCCTTTTTTGGATATGGATCGATGTTCATCATCTCCTTATTTATTTTTTTGTCATTTAAATTTAATTTATCGGCTCCGATGTCAACCGTTCGTCTTTCGTTTGTTAAACTCCGAGGTTTCGACGATCGACTCATCTGTCGAGATGGTCCAACCGAATAACGACCTCCGTTAACTCACACATAAAGTTCTATTTCGGCGACAGAAATTCGGGTGCGATCATACCAGCACTAATGCACCGGATCCCATCAGAACTCCGAAGTTAAGCGTGCTTGGGCGAGAGTAGTACTAGGATGGGTGACCCCCTGGGAAGTCCTCGTGTTGCACCCCTTTTTTGGATATTGATCGATGTTCATCATCTCCTTATTTTTTTTTTTTTGTCATTTAAATTTAATTTACCGGCTCCGATGTCAACCGTTCGTCTTTCGTTTGTTAAACTCCGAGGTTTCGACGATCGACTCATCTGTCGAGATGGTCCAAACGAATAACGACCTCCGTTAACTCACACATAAATTTCTATTTCGGCGACAGGAATTCTGGTGCGATCATATCAGCACTAATGCACCGGATCCTATCAGAACTCCGAAGTTAAGCGTGCTTGGGCGAGAATAGTACTAGGATGGGTGAACCCCTGGGAAGTCCTCGTGTTGCACCCCATTTTTGGATATGGATCGATGTTCATCATCTCCTTATTTATTTTTTTTGTCATTTAAATTTAATTTACCGGCTCCGATGTCAACCGTTCGTCTTTCGTTTGACAAACTCCGAGGTTTCGACGATCGACTCATCTGTCGAGATGGTCCAACCGAATAACGACCTCCGTTAACTCACACATAAAGTTCTATTTCGGCGACAGGAATTCGGGTGCGATCATACCAGCACTAATGCACCGGATCCCATCAGAACTCCGAAGTTAAGCGTGCTTGGGCGAGAGTAGTACTCAGGATGCGTATCCACTGGAGGTCCTCGTGTTGCACCCCTTTTTTGGGATATGAATCTGTTCATCATCTCCTTTATTTTTTTTTTTCATTTAAATTTAATTTACGGGCTCCGATGTCAACCGTTCGTCTTTCGTTTGTTAAACTCCGAGGTTTCGACGATCGACTCATCTGTCGAGATGGTCCAACCGAATAACGACCTCCGTTAACTCACACATAAAGTTCTATTTTGGCGACAGGAATTCGGGTGCGATCATACCAGCACTAATGCACCGGATCCCATCATAACTCCGAAGTTAAGCGTGCTTGGGCGAGATTAGTACTAGGATGGGTGACCCCCTGGGAAGTCCTCGTGTTGCACCCCTTTTTTGGATATGGATCGATGTTCATCATCTCCTTATTTATTTTTTTGTCATTTAAATTTAATTTACCGGCTCCGATTTAACCGTTCGTCTTTCGTTTGTTAAACTCCGAGGTTTCGACGATCGACTCATCTGTCGAGATGGTCCAACCGAATAACGACCTCCGTTAACTCAAACATAAAGTTCTATTTCGGCGACAGGAATTCGGGTGCGATCATACCAGCACTAATGCACCGGATCCCATCAGAACTCCGAGATTAAGCGTGCTTGGGCGAGAGTAGTACTAGGATGGGTTGACCCCTGGGAAGTCCTCGTGTTGCACCCCTTTTTTGGATATGGATCGATGTTCATCATCTCCTTATTTATTTTTTTGTCATTTAAATTTAATTTACCGGCTCCGATGTCAACCGTCCGTCTTTCGTTTGTTAAACTCCGAGGTTTCGACGATCGACTCATCTGTCGAGATGGTCCAACTGAATAACGACCTCCGTTAACTCACATATAAAGTTCTATTTCGGCGACAGGAATTCGGGTGCGATCATACCAGCACTAATGCACCGGATCCCATCAGAACTCCGAAGTTAAGCGTGCTTGGGCGAGAGTAGTACTAGGATGGGTGACCCCCTGGGAAGTCCTCGTGTTGCACCCCTTTTTGGATATGGATCGATGTTCATCATCTCCTTATTTATTTTTTTGTCATTTAAATTTAATTTATCGGCTCCGATGTCAACTGTTCGTCTTTCGTTTGTTAAACTCCGAGGTTTCCACGATCGACTCATCTGTCGAGATGGTCCAACCGAATAACGACCTCCGTTAACTCACACATAAAGTTCTATTTCGGCGACAGGAATTCGGGTGCGATCATACCAGCACTAATGCACCGGATCCCATCAGAACTCCGAAGTTAAGCGTGCTTGGCCGAGAGTAGTACTAGGATGGGTTGACCCCCTGGGAAGTCGTTTGCACCCCTTTTTGGATATGATCGATGTTCATCATCTCCTTATTTTTATTTTTTTGTCATTTAAATTTAATTTACCGGCTCCGATGTCAACCGTTCGTCTTTCGTTTGTTAAACTTCGAGGTTTCGACGATCGACTCATCTGTCGAGATGGTCCAACCGAATAACGACCTCCGTTAACTCACACATAAAGTTCTATTTCGGCGACAGGAATTCGGGTGCGATCATACCAGCACTAATACACCGGATCCCATCAGAACTCCGAAGTTAAGCGTGCTTGGGCGAGAGTAGTACTAGGATGGGTGACCCCCTGGGAAGTCCTCGTGTTGCACCCCATTTTTGGATACGGATCGATGTTCATCATCTCCTTATTTATTTTTTTGTCATTTAAATTTAATTTACCGGCTCCGATGTCAACCGTTCGTCTTTCGTTTGTTAAACTCCGAGTTTTCGACGATCGACTCATCTGTCGAGATGGTCCAACCGAATAACGACCTCCGTTAACTCACACATAAAGTTCTATTTTGGCGACAGGAATTCGGGTGCGATCATACCAGCACTAATGCACGGATCCCATCGAAACTTCCGAAGTAAGCGTGCTTGGGGACGAGTAGTCTAAGGATGCGTGATTCCCTGGGAATCCTCGTGCTTGCACCCCTTTTTTTGGATATGGATCGATGTTCATCATCTCCTTATTTAATTTTTTGTCATTTAAATTTAATTTACCTGCTCCGATGTCAACCGTTCGTCTTTCGTTTGTTAAACTCCGAGGTTTCCTCATCTGTCGAGATGGTCCAACCGAATAACGACCTCCGTTAACTCACACATAAAGTTCTATTTCGGCGACAGGAATTCGGGTGCGATCATACCAGCACTAATGCACCGGATCCCATCAGAACTCCGAAGTTAAGCGTGCTTGGGCGAGAGTAGTACTAGGATGGGTGACCCCCTGGGAAGTCCTCATGTTGCACCCCTTTTTTGGATATGGATCGATGTTCATCATCTCCTTATTTATTTTTTTGTCATTTAAATTTAATTTACCGGCTCCGATTTAACCGTTCGTCTTTCGTTTGTTAAACTCCGAGGTTTCGACGATCGACTCATCTGTCGAGATGGTCCAACCGAATAACGACCTCCGTTAACTCAAACATAAAGTTCTATTTCGGCGACAGGAATTCGGGTGCGATCATACCAGCACTAATGCACCGGATCCCATCAGAACTCCGAAGTTAAGCGTGCTTGGGCGAGAGTAGTACTAGGATGGGTTGACCCCCTGGGAAGTCCTCGTGTTGCACCACTTTTTTGGATATGGATCGATGTACATCATCTCCTTATTTATTTTTTTGTCATTTAAATTTAATTTACCGGCTCCGATGTCAACCGTCCGTCTTTCGTTTGTTAAACTCCGAGGTTTCGACGATCGACTCATCTGTCGAGATGGTCCAACCGAATAACGACCTCCGTTAACTCACATATAAGTTTCTATTTCGGGCGACAGGAATTTCGGGTGCGATCATACCACACTAAGGCATCCGGTCCCATTCAGAACTCGAAGTTAAGCGTGCCTTGGGCGAGAAGTAGTACTTAGGATGGCGTGACCCCTGGGGAAGTCCCTCGTGTTGCACCCCTTTTTTGGATATGGATCGATGTTATCTCTCCTTATTTATTTTTTTGTCATTTAAATTTAATTTTATCCGGCTCCGATTTAAACCGTTGTCTTCGTTTGGTTAAACTCCGAGTTCGACGATCGACTCTCTGTCGAGATGCTCCAACCGAATAACGACCTCCGTTAACTGACACATAAAGTTCTATTTCGGCGACAAGAATTCGGGTGCGATCATACCAGCACTAATGCACCGGATCCCATCAGAACTCCGAAGTTAAGTGTGCTTGGGCGAGAGTAGTACTAGGATGGGTGACCCCCTGGGAAGTCCTCGTGTTGCACCCCTTTTTTGGATATGGATCGATGTTCATCATCTCCTTATTTATTTTTTTTGTCATTTAAATTAAATTACCGGCTCCGATGTCAACCGTTCGTCTTTCGTTTGTTAAACTCCGAGGTTTCGACGATCGACTCATCTGTCGAGATGGTCCAACCGAATAACGACATCCGTTAACTCACACATAAAGTTCTATTTCGGCGACAGGAATTCGGGTGCGATCATACCAGCACTAATGCACCGGATCCCATCAGAACTTCGAATTTAAGCGTGCTTGGGCGAGAGTAGTACTAGGATGGGTGACCCCCTGGGAAGTCCTCGTGTTGCACCCCTTTTTTGGATATGGATCGATGTTCATAATCTCCTTATTTATTTTTTTTGTCATTTAAATTTAATTTACCGGCTCCGATGTCAACCGTTCGTCTTTCGTTTGTTAAACTCCGAGGTTTCGACGATCGACTCATCTGTCGAGATGGTCCAACCGAATAACGACCTCCGTTAACTCACAATAAAGTTCTATCTCGGCGACAGCAATTCGGGTGCGATCATACCAGCACTAATGCACCGGATCCCATCAGAACTCCGAAGTTAAGCGTGCTTGGGCGAGAGTAGTATTAGGATGGGTGACCCCCTGGGAAGTCCTCGTGTTGCACCCCTTTTTTGGATATGGATCGATGTTCATCATC